>JANHZT010008622.1:170734-182534 GCA_032468215.1 Stegonotus admiraltiensis | reverse complement strand
ATTCTATTCTATTCTATTCTATTCTATTCTATTCTATTCTATTCTATTCCACAACGCAACGCAACGCAACGCAACGCAACACAACACAACATATATCCTGCTTTTTCAAAGTTCAAACTAGCAAATATAATTCTTCTTACTTTCTCTTCATTCTCAAATGCTACAGAGCAGCTCTCTCTAATCTTTCCAGTTTGCCGGACCAACAGGGGAGAGAGGGGATGGTTCCATGTGAGTGGCAAACACACGTATGAGCTCACATAAATGGAGCTTCGCATGAGAGCACCTGCTGTTCACACAAATGGAGCTGCGTGAGCACTCACTACTTGCACAAGTGGAGCTGCATGCACATGTTTCACCTGCCCTTTCCTCAGCCCAGTTCTGAATGGGCCACAGCCTGATAGCAGCCCAGGGGTTGGGGACCTCTACTACAGACGATGCTATTTTTTTTAAAAAATCACTTATGCACTACTCATTTGCTATTAAAGAAAACTCATTTTTTTCTGAGAAAATATAATTACAAAGAAAGATGCCTCATTAGGACAACTATTTTTAAAATAATTCAAGTTTACTCAAATAGGAGGCTTTCCATGAATTGTAACTGCCATCTATATATTCAATGATATTTGAGCCCAAGACTTTTAATTACATTTATTGCCATATCTGCATGGCAGTGTATCATTAAAGCATGAATTCATATATGAGAAATTTCTATTTTAAGCCTGACTTTCTTGAGGCAGAATACATTTTAGTAACTATATGGTTACAAGACTAAATAATTGTACCTATGTCATTATTACAATGAATAATATTGCTTATGTTTTCTGGGAATATTTTATATCAAACAGAAATAGCACATGATTTGAGGTAGTTATATATAATAAAAGTTGCAAGTTCAGTGCAAATACAGCAAGGAGGGATTTGGATAATGAAGCTGCATGTTAGCATGCAGAGTATCAAACTGAGAAGTGTCTTGACTCACATTAAAAGTTCCCCAAATATGAGAACAAGTAAAATTTGCCAAAAAATAACTTCTTTTTTCTAGGAATTGGGTGGCATATATATTTAATAGGTTTTATTATTATTAAGGTTGGTTGCATAGTCAAGCAAATGCTTAGACTGGATTTGGCATTGTTATTATTACAGATAGTCCTCGACTTAACAGCTTATTTAGTGACCATTCAAAGTTACAACAACACTGAAAAAAGTGACTTAAGACTGTTTTTCGCATGACCATTGCAGCCTTGCCATGGTCACCTGATTAAAATTCAGGCGCTTGGTAATTGACTCACATTTATGACCATTTATGGCTGCTCTAGGAGTCTCTGAAGGCTGGGGACAGCAAAAAACGTCACTTCCTGTTCCACCGGGAGTTGGGAAATGGGCCCTTTCAGGCTCCGGAGGGCCTCCGAGGGAGTGGGAAAGGCTGTTTTCGCCCTCCGCAGATGCATGGAGGGGATCTGGAGCCAGGTAAGAAAGAAAAACCGGCCTTCCCCACCACCACCCCAGGCCCTCCGGAGGCAGGAAACAGCCTGTTTCCCTAATTCTGGTGGGCCCAGAAGGCCCAAAAATCAGCTGGCCGGTACGTGCATGCACGCCAGAGCTGAGCTGGTGTGCCCACTGATATGGCTACGCATGCCACGTGCCATAGGTTCGCAATCACGGGCCTATATTAATGGGCCACCTATGGTCCCACCTTTTTGTTTCATTACAAATCTATAGATTATTCCAAAGTTTCCCCAAACTAACTAGAAATCAGACTTTGTTTATGGTTTAACATTTTATTTGATCTGCCTAATTATAGTCTCTACCAGTGTTTTTCAACCTTGGCAATTTTAAAATATGTGGACATCAGCTAACATAATTCCACAGCCAACATATTGGCTGGGGAATTCTGGGAGTTGCAGTCTACACATTTTAAAGTTGTCAGGGGTGAGAAAGTGATTTACTCTAGGATATCCTATTTGCACCATATGAGAGTTTTATATAATGCAAACTTGTTCTTCAGTGAAGTGAATATGAAAATTGTAACAGGCAATGCTTAAATTTTTTTTTATGGTTTTTATGGATTGGATTGATCTTTTTAGATAAGACGGGTCTTTTTAAGATGTCGGCCTTCATTCATTATGTACAGTGGCCTATCCAAGAGATGGATTTTAACATCACTTACCTCCAACTCCAATCAGTTTCATGTGACAGTTTGATTTGGTCCATAAGCTGATAATCAAAAAACTTCTCCGAGTGCATATTTTTAAAAAAAATGAGAAAGGGAAAAAAATTATGGGGTTGGATGGGGGGCGGGGGGAGTTGGAACTGAAGAAGGCAGGGCATTGTGACAATAATCCAGAGGGGGACAAATCCATCACAGCAGAAACAGCCTTTCCTGTCAGTCATAACTAAGTATTGCCTCTAGAAAGGTCACTCCAGGCATTGCTAAGTAATAAAAGTGATAGGCGTGGATCCACATCATCTGACCGAGTGTATGAAAAAAGAAAGAATAAGAACAGAATGAAATATCAAGCAGTAGTCTTCTCTCCCGCCCTCTCTTTCTCCACCCCCCCCCTCTCCCTCCCTCCCTCCCTCTCTCTCCTTTGAAAAAACTTCTGAATGCATCCTGCTATTGAGTGGCCATTTCAATAAACCAAGTTCACATGGCACTTATAGTTCTTCATCTCTACTTTCTGCCTTACTGTGTATATTTAGCAATTAAGATTTGGCATAAGCTAAGAAAGAAAGCATAAGTGAGCCACAATAACTGGATAGTTATTCATATTTGTAACTGTATAGCCTTAAATTGTTTAGAGCAATAAAGTTGCTAATACAATTTTAACCAGAAATGTTTCAGTTGCATTTAATTATCCAGTGCAATATACTTTTCATAATACATATTTTAAAAACTGGAGATCCCCACAGTATTTTCATATACTTTATCAAATACGTTTCACAAATGCAAATATCTCTACATTTTTTTTATTTCAGTGTGGATTATATTAAGTAAGAATGTAAAATACTACTGAATAAGGAATCAAGCCTTTAAAAGACTACTTTTTTTTCCTTCCTGCCTTTAACCCTGAGAAGCAGGGAATTCGTGGCCACTGACAGACAGTGTTCCCCCATGTTTTGTGCTGCATCCCATGGAATTTACACACAAGGACCAATGTTTCTTGTGCTGATTTTCTATATTTGCCTTTGTGCTTAGCCACTGGTGCTGGGTTCTTACTTTAATTTTACTCATACGTTAGTGGTAGGGAGGTATTTATTATTTCAGCTATTTATAAAGGGAATGAACACTACATAAACAAATAGAAAACAGAAGGGTAAGTGTTGTGACCTTCTAGAGATAAACGGTATGGCATGCATAAAAGCCCCACTGCATTAGACAAGTGTGTGTGTGGTGGGGGGAGAACAGCAAGGAAGTGGATAATTATTTGAAGCAGTGCATTTACTGTTGTTGGAATGAGACAGACTAACAGTGGCAGCAGTCATTTTGCTGAATCAAAGTCCATGTTAGTCACATTATACACTGCCACAAAAAGGTTGTTAAGGCTGGTATTAGCATGTACCACTGAGGACATTGGAAGGACTCGATCTGTCACACTAAATCGCCTTCTTGCCCTCAACCATTGAAGTCTCCAGCTCCTCTGACATGTTCTTTCATTAATGGCCTGGCCTTGACAACTGATCCTAATTGCCTCTGAACCACACTTCATGTATTATTGGTGTCTGCCTGCCCTGGTTCATGTCAACAAGCTGCAGCATTTGCAGAGGGTACCCGATTCTTTTCTAAAAGGGTGTTCGGTTAGTCGTTTACCTTTGAGGCTTTGAGCCTCACCGGGAACAAAATACAAAGCTAAATATCTTTCTGTCTCTTCTTACTAAGACTCTAGTGTGAATGGCTGCTCTGTATTTATTAGGCGTGTGTAAAGATGCAGTAACACATGAAAACAACTATGAGGTTTTCTTTCAAGACTGCCATGTAAATGCTAAAGAAAAAGTTGCTCATCTTTGATCTGGTGTTTTATGTGAAAAAAAGAAAATAAATGCTCACTTAGGGGGAGAAATGTGTATTTTATCTTTCAAAAACATCTGTTGTGTTAAGATTTGAAACAGCAGTTGCAGAGCAAATAAAACTGTAGCACTAAGAGCAGATTTCAGCATCAGTTACCCTGGCTAGTAGATGAAAATGTTTCCTCAGAACAAAAATCCTGAGGGCATCTATATTTTAGCATTTATAAGTATCTGGCATCCATAGATTCACAGAAAGTAGAAATGTTTTGAAATAAGATTGATAATTAATTAAAAAGATGAAATAATGTTGCAGAATCCATTTTTTATAACTTTCATATGGTACTATTTCAGCTAGTAATCTTTTTTTCTTTAAAACAAAAAAGGATTTTGCCTCCAAAGGAACATTTCTAGTCATCAAATCTGCTAGGATACCTTTTTTACAGTATAGCTAAGTAGAATATATGCAAGTTTTCAATCAAATATTACATTATTTTAGTCTTCAAGTCCCAGAGTCGTCTTCCTTCTTATCTCAGATGATTTCAGAAAATGCAAGTCATGAAACTCCTGATAATAAATATAATTTGAAAAAAAAATATACTAGTGTTCTTTTGTACAAAATACTTTTAGTGTAATCTGGACAAGAACAGTACAAAAACTAGTTCTAACCAGCAATGCCATAATCATAGTTCCGGCTGAAAATAGTTTCATATTTAAGTTTTAACATTATAAGTAAACAATGTCACAGAATAAAGTATGCTCATCTCTAAAATGTTTGTTTTTGAACATAAAATTAGAATATCAAATCTGACCCATTTCTTCTGTGCAGTAACACTGCCACCTTCTGATTCTTGGAGGTATTATCCAAAAATTATCTTTTGCAGAAACTTTCAAGAGAAAAAGTTGACTTTTCTTTTAAGTCCTTGGCAAAATATCCAAAAGTCAAAAGGGCTGGAAGCCAGAAATTGCCAGAATCCTATCACTAATATGGTTTCATCAAAAGCTACAGTAAGATATGTTTTAACTGCATGGAGACCTGCAAACCCATCTTACAACCTTAGGAGAAATCAGCAGGAAGATGCAGTAGACAGCATATGTAAAAGTTTATTCCGAACTCTCATTTTTTAATTTTGAAGTAACTGTTAATTATATTTTTAAAAAGTACATCCACATAGATCCCCAATTAATGTTGAACAGGAAAGTCTACAATAGGAAATATAGCATGGTAGTTGTAAGCAAAGGTAGCCACAACTGTGATAAGATTGTGTGTGTGTGTGGAAGGGGGGGGGATTGTGAACATTCTTTCAACATCATTCAATCAGACAACATGCCCTTCAGCAGAACAGCAAACCCTCCCTATTCTCTTGCATTAGGAAGATTAGCATGAAGTGCATAATGCAGGATGATGGAATTGGTCATAATTTGCATTGTCCTGGAAAGATTCAGTTTGATAGAGCATCTCAGAACATGTCATGTCCCACGGGCAGGTCATGGAGCAAGCTTGGCAGAAATAATTTTGTGATATGTGCATCAGTTGTAAATGCCTTGTAACCATTCCCCCCCTCCCTCCCCCCCCTCTCTCTCTCACACACACATACACGGTCTCTCTCACTGTCTCTGCACACACACACACACACACAGGTCAGAGGAGTTGAAAGAGGTGGCCATTTGCCCAACATATAGTAAGACCTGGCTTCAAAATGATACATCAGAACAGAGGTGTGAGAAAGCAATTTTAGTTAGAGTATTCGTAATTAATATAGGCTCATAAAATTCTTTTCACTTCAGTGGATACCTTAAATGCCCCTTCCTTCTGAAATGTGCCTTTTTTTGTGTGAAAATTGTGAATCTAACCTGTGTGAAAGAAACTTTTCATTTATTTGCAACATTATTTATTTCCCACTTACTGCAGAAATTATTAAATACATGTGTGTCACAAGGGGTTTTCTAAGTGATTGCTCCTGACCTTGATAGTGTTTCCAAACTGCAGATCAGAAAGGATCATCAGCATGCAGTTGACATGACAAGACAGACATGACAGTGTTATTTATCTGGTGCGGCATCTATGAAAATAGGCATGTAGAATTCACACAGCAAAGGAAATAGTTATTTACAGTTGTGTCGGAAGAAGAAAAGATGCACTATCATCAGTTGAATACCATTTATTGCAGACCACCTAAAAATGATGATACCCTATTAGAAGTTTCTAGTTTCCAACAACATTGCAACTAATGGTCAGAGTTATGTTATTTATCATTTCAGTACCGGTGGATTTTTCAGGATGTTTCCTTTATTTGTCTGTCTTCATACTCTTCAGACAAAACATTAATTTTGGTGGTTCACTAACACTGATCATATCTGACAGGTGAACTTTTGTAATTTGAGGGGCTAATATAGACATACTGTTAAAAAAAAGGCTAATAGGGAGACTGGTTTTTAAAAGATGAATTTCTTAACTATTGGATTTCTGCATTCAACTTCCATTAAAAAGACTGATTGTCCTGTCTTTTTTATTATATTATAATTGTAAGAATTCAGGCTAGTTAAAAACTAGATTAATTTGGGACATAACTCGGGATGAATAAATCTTTCTATGCTCTTGATCTGAAAACATGATACATGTGGAACTAATAATGCTGTGCCATTAGGAGTAAAAAAAAAAGAACTTTATTTTCAAGTTTGTTAAGGCTATTTTTGTAACACAGACATAGTTTTTAGTTTTGCAGAATAGCAGTCTCAATATATATTTTAAATTTTTAATTGATTGTATCTTTACCAACAGTAATTTTTTTCAGTAATGTTGGGAGAAAACCTGTATAGTTTGAGGATGAAATTTCTGGATTTGTGTTTAAGAATATTTCTTTTTAGTAATAAACTAGAGTATACATGTTTCAACATCTGCATGAAACACAAAAACATACAGACACACAGACACAGTGGGCTATGTGCCTCAAAATAGGGTTTTTTTTTCAAATTAAGTATGTTTTTATTTCTCTTAGAATAATTTAGACTTTTTTCACATGGAATTTAGCCTTTAAGGCCTATTGAATTTTTAGATTTTATTTTATTTTTAAATGATGACAAAAAATAGAAACTGTGATCTGCTTAAATGCCAATGCTGCTTTCACTGAAGTTGTAGGCAGAGGCTTATATATTTTAAGTTAAGGAATGCTGTGTTTCCAGGCAGATCAATAATGAAAACCTGAGGTGCATTTACGTCACTGTCAGATTTCAGCATTGTCTTGCCATTTTTTCTAAAGTATGATTTTCCCTGCTGAAGTGGGACACTTGACTTGCAGCAGAGAAAAATAACAAGAGTTGTAGATTGCCCCGTCATTCTGCTTCATAAAATTAGGATCATATAAATATGCATTTTAGAGACATTGAGGTATTAAAAGATTATGCAAGTGATACATAATAAAAGTGCTGTTTATGTCGCAGATATTCCAATGAATTCATTTATTCCAATGAATAAATATTGGAATGAGTATTCTAGGGTCGGAAAATAATCTAAAAGGTCTCAAAACCAATAGCTATCAGTTGCCTTCTATAGGGAAATATTTAAAGCAGGATTCTGTATAAACTGAACTTGCTCATCATAGCCAACATTACAGATGGACTTCTGTTTCAATCTCTTGGTTTATATGTCTCCTCAGAATGAAAATGGCTGTATATTAATTGCCTCAGCCTGACACCAGAAGAAATTTGCATCCATGTTACAATCACATTTATTGTATTTTGGATAACTTTATTGTTAATGTTTCCATCAAAGATTTGTTTCATTTTATGTCTTAACTCAAGATAATTATCTTTCTTTACTTGATTAGTTCCTCATTAACTAAGACTAAAAACACTTGTATTTTTGAGTAAAAGATATTACATCTGTTTCTGCTTTTGCTAAAACTTTGCAGCTGTGTATTTGACAGTTTCTGAATATTTCTGAATACTTCTGAAAGTTCCTCTCCCTTCCTCCCATTTATATTTCACAATTGAATTCTTCAAGCTGTGATTTCTTGTGACCAGATGCTTAACTAGAGTTCTTCTACTGTGTTCTCTGTCTTTCCATCACACCTTCATGCCTACTGTGACAAGGTACTTGTGTGCATTTGGTGTGCGTGCATTTGTATTTTAAGGATTTTTTTTTAAGGAAGCTTAAAATGCAAATGCACAAAGTAAGATGTTCCTTTCTTGGGACTAACAGCAGTTTCAGAAAGAGTTATTGGAGGTGGAGAGAAGGAAACTTTGAAAACTTTTCCTATATTTCAGCACTGTGTGGTTATCCTGCGGCTGTAGTCTTAACAATTAAAGCTTAATATTATTCATATAACAAACAATGTGATTAACACATTTACCATAGTGCATGAATTGGATATAGGCCAAAAATAGAGTCATGACTCATGACATTCTGATCAGTTGGAGCTCCGCTTCACTTACTGTTCCTATATACAGGGAAGGTATCTGATACTCCAAATGGAAGCTAACCAATCAGTTGGACACATATGTGTCTTATTGTGGAAACAGTACATGATACTTGCAATAAAAGTGCATGACCTTACATTTCTTTTTGCATTTTGACTGAGTTTCTTCTTATTAGATCAGTTTTCAAGAAAGAGACTCTGTTTCAGTTTGACGATGAAGGAAATGTTGCAGAAGGGATAGTAGAAAAGCACCCACTTGATTTCTTGCTGATAGATCTGTCCCGGCAATAATATGATTGACCAAGTACTGTACAGCAGATTCCACGGGTCTCCTGCCAGAACAGGCAAGTCAAAAATAGCATAATAGATAGATTTGGCTTTCTGGAATCATATCTTCTTAAACAGAGATTTTGTGTCTTTATAAGGAAATGCAAGGATAGTACATGTAGTTCTTGACTTAACAACAGTTCGTTAAGTGACTGTTTAAAATTACAACAACACTGAAAAAGTGACTTATGACCATTTTTCACACTTACAACCATTGCAACATCCCCGTGATTTTTTAAAAAAGTTTTTTTAAATTTTTAAGACAAACAAACATTTAGTACATCGTTTATTTCTTCCGTGTGACTTTTTGGTGTTGTCTTCAAAGATTTCTCAACATTCCCGTGATTATGAGATCAAACATCAGAAGCCTGTCAACTGATTCATATTTATGATGGTTGGAGTGTCCCGGGGTTATGTGATCATTTATTGCAACCTTCTGACAAGCAACGTCAATGGGAAAGTCAGATTCACTTAACAAACATTATACTAACTTAACAACTGCAGTGAGTCACTTAACAACTGTGGCAAAAAAGGTCATAAAGTGGGACAAAATTCACTTAACAAAGATCTCACCAACAGAAATTTTGGGCTCAGTTGTGGTCATAAATCAAAGAATGCCTGTAACTTGCATATCAGAACCATGTGCACTTTGCCTTCCCCCACAAGTATACCTTAAATCAGTGATGGCTAACCTTTTTGCCATCGTGTGCCAAAAGCAGGGGGAGCATGGGGAGTCACGCATGGGTGTGCCCACACCCATAATTCTATGCGCCCCACCCCTTCACATGTGTGTGACCCTCCGTGCTTCCCCCATTTTTGGTACGTGATGGCCCGGTGGGCCCGGTAGGCCCATTTTTTGCCTTCCCCAGGCTCCAGAGCCTTTCTAGGAGCCTGGGAAGGGTTAAAATGGCCTCTCCCCCCCCAGAGGCCCTCCAGAGGCCGGAAATGGCCTGTTTGCCAACTTCCAGTGGGCCCAGAAGGCCCAAAAATCAGCTGGCCTGCATGTGCATGTGCACCGGAGCTGAGTATGTGTGGCCACCAATATGGCTCCATGTGCCACAGGTGGCACATGTGCCATACGTTCGCCATCATGGCCTTAAATGTTCTAAGTGCTGGAGTTTGAAATCTCATTAATTTGTTCAGCATACTAAGAGCTCTGTTTATAAATGAGAAATTTTCCAGGAGCAAAATCCCAGTGGCAGTTATTGCTAATTGTGAGGGATAATCAAATATTATGTCTTTGATTATTTTAAATATCTTAAACCAACTTTATTAGACTCCGCCCTGAGTCTTCGGAGAGGGGCGGCATATAAATTAAATTAAATAAATAAATAAATAAACAAACAAACTTTTTTTAACTGTTTAAAAAAATCTATATACCATATTTTTTGGAGTATAAGACACACTTCACACACACCCCCAAAAAGTGGGTGGAAACATCTGTGCGTCTTGTACACCAAATGTTGTGAAGCCCCACCCATCTGCCAGCCCCCTCCCCGCCAGCCTCTGCCTCCCAGCAATTTACCTCCTTTCAGCAAACAGCTCATCACTGCTGCCACCTATCACCGCGTCCACATGCCCCATTTTTGGCCTCCATATATCCCTTTTTGGCCCATTCCAGGTGGCAGGGCCTGTTCCAGGCAGTGGGGCCTGTTCCAGGTAGCTGAGATAGGCGGTGGTGACAGCGATTCCCACTGCCTAGAACAGACCAAAAACAGGATGCGTGGACTGATGGCAGCAGTGATCCCCACCTCCTGGAACGGGCCACAAATAGGATGCGCGGAGGCTGAAAACGGGACCCACGGAGGCAAAAAATGGGGCTCACAGAGGCGGCAATAGGCTGCAGCAGTGATGGGCGGCAATGGGCGGTGGTGATCCCTGCAGCCTGGAACAGCTGATAGGTGGTATTCTAGGAGACCAATCCAACCACCAACCAGCTGTTTGTGCTAAATCAGGCTGTTCTGAAGCTGACCAGGCTGTTTGATGTTTGTTGCAAGGAGGTAAATTGCTGGGGGGCAGAGGCAGATTTTCCCCCCATGTTTTCTTCCCCAAAAGCTAGGTGCATATTATACTTCAGAGCGTCTTATACTCCAAAAAATAAGGGTAAGGGTTTTCTTTCTTTTTATATTATGTGTGTTCAAATGATAATCCTTATTGCGTTCTTTTAGGTAGTGATGGTTGTGATTTATAGATGAATAGAAACAAGACTGCCATTGTGGCTATTTCCATGTTTCATTTAAATGTACTAATAGACCTTGGGAGAGGAGTTGACCTCAATTTATAAGAATTAGGAGTTAACCTAATCAAATAAAATCAAATAAATAAATAAATAAATAAATAAATAAATAAATAATAAATTGGAGTTTTGATCATGATTAAATGGTAAATAACATCAGTTAGAAAGAAAAATCCTGTCGTCCAATTTCAGTATGACCTTCCTTTGTAAACTTCATTCTGCTTTTAACCAGTTTAGTTGTGTGTGCTTGTGTGTATGTGTGTGTGCTTGTGTATGTGTGTATACTGAGTTCAAAAGAGCAGAACAGGTTTGATGGTGAAATAGCTAGTTATTAACAATCTACTGCCAGTGAAATTTCAGGAACATAAATAATAAAGATAAGCTTATATAGAAGATCTCTCTTCCTCTTTTTCATATAGCTGAATGTCGGGTTGTTCAGTATGCACAGATGCAGGTATTCTATCTCATAACATAGTGAGGCTATTCTAGAAAACATGCCTTGGCCAAACAATATCGTATCATCCAGGGGTGGGTTCTAATTTTTTTTACTACCGGTTCTGTGGGCGTGGCTTATTTTGTGGGCATGTCTTGGTCATGTGACTGGATGGGCGTGGCTAGCTGGTCATGTGACCAGGTGGCCATGGCTATGTGTATATGGACTACTCAGAGGGCTGAAAAAGTCATTTAATAATAAATTTAATAATAAATTTAATAATAAATAAATAAAAATAAAAAATTTCTGACGGGTCCTCGCACTTTTGACTGGTCCTCACACTTATGACCATCCTCACATTTATGCCCGTGCAGCATTCTTAAC
>JANHZT010008622.1:144001-155853 GCA_032468215.1 Stegonotus admiraltiensis | reverse complement strand
TAAAAGGTCTCTATTCATTCATTTTTTTCCTCATGCTGGCTGTGGAATTCTGGGAGTTCAAGTCTGCACATTTTAAAGTTGCCAAGTTTGAGAAACATTGATCTAGACCCTGCTTTTCTCCCCTAATCTTATTGTCATTCCTCTTCCATTCTTTTTGCTTTCCAACTCAATATAATGTTGGAAGAAAAGATTACCTAGAGCAGGGGTTCCCAACCCCAGGTCTGCAGACCAGGACCAGACCACGCAAGTGGTGGGTGAGCGCTTGGAGCTCAAGCTGCCCTGAGTCTTCGGAGAGGGGCGGCATATAAATTAAACAAACAAACAAACAAGCAAATAAAGTGGCAGGTACACGCACAAAAGCATTTCCTTCCCACCCTGCTGCTGCCACCACTGCTGATCCTTGGAGCTGGAAAGATTGGGGACCATGACCTAGAGGGCTCTCCATTAGTAGGACAACAAACCAAAAATTGAACATATTGAGAATATATTTGGTATGGTGGGTAAAGCCAGCAAAAATGGACTGCATCTGTTGTGGGGCTGCAATGAAAATTATTACAGTAAATATTTCTCTACTTCACCCCTATGAAAGAGGCAGTTAGAATGCTGTTGATTTTCATTCTAAGCACTTTTGTCATTCTGCGTATTTTGAGCCAGAGCACAATATCTGCAACCAGTGCTCACCATTCATTCATTCATACAGACACAACATGCTATTTTATTACAGAACATTCTAGAAGCCATACCTGTATACTCATAGCAGTATACAGAAAATCAGACCAATGCTATTATTTATTTAAGTCTATAAAGTGTGTTTAGTGCTATTGAATCATGTACCATAAGAAATGTTCCTAGACTAGGAAATAGCAAAAAAATAAATGAATAAATTCTAAAATAACCCATAACTCCGCCAAGAAGACTCCATGAATTTTTCTATACAGTCATCAAGAATCAAATTCAACTCAAAGGACTTTACTTAAATGTCTTCACTTCATATGAAGTAATGGGCTACAAATGATGCTACTGATATGGGGATTTAACACTTTACAGAATCATAGTTAGAGGAAGCCAGATTTCTAGGTGGTAAGGTTCCTCTTGCACATATGTGCTAGTTGTTCCTGACTCTGGGAGGTGGTGCTCATCTCTGTTTCAAAGCCAAAGAGCCAGCACAATCCAAAGACGTCTCCGTGGCCATGTAGCTGGCATGACTAAACGCCAAAGGTGCACGGAACGCTGTTACCTTCTCACCAAAGGTGGTCCCTATTTTTCTACTTGCATTTTTATGTGCTTTCGAACTGCTAGGTTGGCAGAAGCTGGGACAAGTAACAGGAGCTCATCCCAATACATGGCACTAGGGATTCGAACCGCTGAACTGCTGACCTTTTGATCGGCAAGCTCAGCATCTTAGCCACTGAGCCACCACATCCCAGTCTAGGTGGTATGAATCTTCAAAGTTTTGTTGATGATATATTATTACCAAATACTTTTATCAGAATCCACATCTAATTTAACTGTGTACAGCAGAGGTGTCAAACTCGATTTAATTGATGGCTCCATGGACAGTGTTGTGTTTCACTTCCAGGGGCCGGGGATGGGTGTGACTGGGGTGGGCATGCCCAGATTGATGTCACTTATTGAGGCTTCGTTTTCAGCTGTGCTCCCTACTGCAGCCTTCTGCCAGTGAAAATGGAGCTCGGGGAGGAGCGTGCAGACTACCCAAGGTCTGTTTTTGGCTGCGACAGCCTCCTGCAGCCCTCTGCCAGTGAAAATCCGTTTTCACTGGCAGAAGCACCATGGGCCAGTCCTTTGTTGTTTCCAGGGCGACCCCATGGGCCAGATCTAAGTACCCTGTGGATCAGATCCGGCCCTCGGGCCTTGAGTTTGGTGTACAGTATATTAATGTAGCTTACAGTGGTGCTAATTTTGAATTGCATTCACAACCTGAACATATCATTGGTTACACAATGATATTCTTCCTCTTTGAAACTAATATTGTCACTAAATAGGAGGAAGAAGTAGTATTGTGTGTGTCTGCTACCTTAAGTTATTTATAAAATAATAAAGGTAGGAAATAAATAAACAAACAAACAAACCTTGCATCAAATAGTAATAGTATAGCTGTGTTATATAATATTCTATTTATATATTATTTTTCATAATTACAAATCTTGAAATAGTTTACAGCGAACAATGGCATTTGATTTAAAAAGTAGGGAGAAAATAAAACTGGTGCTGAAAAACATGTTTATACTTCACTTGGTTCCCTGTTTATAATACACTGTAACTAAAGCAATTGGCTGAGAGTAATATATTCTGTATCAAACCAAATATAGTTTACAACTTCTGCCTCCAGTCTCCTTGAATGTCAATTTTTTAGCAAGTCACAGCCTTGAATGGAAGTGTCCATGGAAACAGGAGTGTAGAAATTTTTGGTCAGCTGTCCCTGGACATTATATTATTACAGTACTGAAGTAATAGTTTAGTGCATGTTTCAAGAACTGGATGTGCTCTTAGAAGCAATTTTTTTCTGTTTAAGTGCCACCCTTACATGAGATTGTAAAAATGATATATATGTGTGTATGAGAAAGGCTGACAGAAATCATGGATAGATATGTAGGCCTCTCTTCAGAGAATAGATTATTCTGTATAAAAATATAATATACATTTTCCTACCTTGATCAACTATATATTATTTTCACTTATTCTTGGTATGAAACAGTGAAGAATTTCTTGTTTATATTTTTATATAGCTTCTGTCAGTATAACATAATAAAAGGGGGAAGAAGGAAAGGATATAAATTTCTAGTATTTGTTTTTCATCTAAAAATATTTTTGGAAATTCGTAAATTATAAATAACATTTTAGGCATACAAGCACAGAAATCATGCAGGCAGGCAAGTAGCAGTCCTGCTATATTACGGATCATGTCAAATTTATTGTACCAAAATTCTTATATGAATGAATTTAAAGTACACAGATGAAGAACAATTAGTAATCATTAGAGAAGCTGGATCAGGAAAGAATGCAATCAATAGAAATGGTCCTCAATTAATGAAAGCAATAATGTCTTGACCTAAAGATGTTGCTGCTTCTTTTGGCCTCAGATATTTATTTTTCATCCATAAAATCACATTTCCAACCTATGATTGCCATTATCACCTTCTCTTTGCCATTTACTTTATCTTAAAATCCTTTTTAGTCATTTATCTACAAATGCTGCCTTTACCCACTGCAATTAATCTTCCCTCAAATTATTCTGTTTTTGAGGTCTCCAGGACTATAGTCAATTATCCATTATGTTTTAGCTGTTTATTTGTTGCCATTAGATATAAAACAAATAGTCCAATGTAGTAAGTACTTGTGCCATCCTATTGCTTTCTTTTCCTTCAGTATATTTTGGGCCTTTTATAAAAGGTATGCCCCAGGATTTCTTTCCATTCAACTGTCAAATTTCATTTCTGTTTCCACCTAGTAGTTCTAACCTGTGCAGAGCCTTTGGTATTTATCTATTCTCATTTATATTAATAAGACCCTACAACTTAGAGTGTGCTGTGGATTTCATTAGTATGCTGCTAATCCTGTCTTGCATTGCATTAATGAAGATGTTAAGTAAAATAAGACTTACCGTCAATCCCTACGGCATCCTCCAAACTCGTCTCCCAAGTTAATGTAGAGGGATTTTTTTCATTTGAATATCTTGTATTTTCTTAGCTACTTTATTATATAAAAAAGTTATTTTCATCTTGAGTATGTCTAAATAGAGAAACACCTACATTCTTTACAATTCGTCGGTGTATCTTTGTACGTAGTGCTGATTCTGAAAATAGCGTTCGAAATTCTTTATCTCCTAATGGTTTTGATACAAACATCATATATCCTGAATTTTTGATCTTCAGGTAATTTGTATATCTGTTTTACTTGCTAAGTCTAAGTTACTCACAGAAGAATCCTTACCTCTCTAAAGTCTCTCGGAACTGATCACTTGGGGACCTTCAAGAGCTACTTACAACCAAAAGTTACAACAGCCAACCCTTCTGCAGTCATGTGATCACATTTTAGCCGCTTGGCAGCTGGCCCACATTTACAGCTGTTTGCAGCATCCTGCAATCACATGACCTTGATTATCAGTATTTTTTGTCAAAAGCAACTTATTTTGAGCAAAAAACAACCTTTGCCTAAAATAGGCTTGTTTATTATTAGACTATGGTGTTCACTTAGCACATTTGCTTAACAACCACTGCAAAAAGTTTGTTAATTCAGGCACAGTGACATGGTGATACCTCTTAATGACTTCCACAACTTACGGCTGTTAACTCTGGGCTCGATGATACTATTAAGTTGAAGACTACTTGTACAAAGTAATCTTAATTTATTTTTGAATGATGAAACAGCATGAGGTCTTTTTGTCATGTTATATGTTTTAACATTTTTGTAATTATCTGACAGTGAAATAAGAATTTCAGTACATTCAGTACATTGTAGCCAAGCAACTATGGTATTATGCAAGCAAATATGTGAATAGAACCTTGATAGCTTTTGAAATGTCTTTATTATGAAATTGACAAGAATACTAGTTAGTCTGCAACATATTTTTGTTTGATTCTTTTCTTGTTGATGGTAAAAGGCAGAACCAATCTATTGCATCAATATCTTCATTGCCAATTCTAAAACTATTGTACCTATTGTCATTAGTTTAGTCTTCTAAAGTGGTACTACTCATTCTTAATTTTTTAAGAAAAAACTGCTTGTTTCAATAGTTTCTAAATCTGCCTGAACAAAGTAGAACAGTAAGGTAAAATGCTTTTGTATAATTTCCAAATTATTTTGCATAAATTAATTATTGCAGGAAAAAGTTTCTGAAAACTTGATTTGCACTAGAAAAAAGATTTATGTAACCAAATGCAATTTTACTATCATTAGCTAAATACAAGGGACATAGGAAGAAAGAATTACCATATATTAAATTAAAGATTCACCACATTAAAACTGTAATCCCTTCAGAAAAGGTAATTTCTCTCTAACTTAATCAGCAAAAGTCTTTATTGCCTGAAGTTTAAATTGATTTAAACCTTCAATAAGGTCAGAGGTGCACATGGCTGACCAGAGGCAGCCAATTAACACATTGTCAGATGTGCTTATTTACCTTGATTGAACAAATGGTGGTTTATTTGACTTGGGGGAGCAAGAAAGGGTTGCACTGAATCTTTGTGAACTCTAACCTCTCAGAGGGCAGCAATCATTCAGATATCAATCCATTTAGAACAAAGTCTATTGGGATTGGCTCTTTACCTAGAAACAGGTGAATTACTACTTCTATGTAGTAATACCTGAGACACATATATTTGCCTTCATTCCTGAATATGTTTGACATTAAATTAAAAGAGAATCCCATGGTTCTATAGGCTGATAACGGTGAGTGGTGGATGATTCTCAAATTAACATACCCATATTGCAATAATATGAGTGTTCTACCAAAAATTATTCTTATTGGCTCTTGAGTATCTTGGATCCTCTCAGATATGTCCAAATCATAATATTGCTAACCAGAATACCTTTGCTTTTATTGACCCATTGTAAATAGTAAGCTTAAAAACAGTGCTTGTATAATCAGACATGCATTGAATTGTAGTTTAGAGTAGAAAGACTATATAGTAATAAAGATGCTTACAGGACACTATTCATAAATATTGACTCTAGTCAATGGATTTATTTATATATAAATAATGAATTGATAAAATATATAACTCTTCAGGCTTGAAACCTCTGGTTTAAAAGGCTTTCTCCCCCAAATCTCTTAACTCTTTATGTACATATATTTATTCCTGCCCTTTAATCATATTCTTCATAATTTCCAAAGCAGTATTTTGAAGTTGTCACTGGTCTTCCATATAGGGATTAGCTTGAATTATGGATCCCTTGTTGTTTCATCAACAATCCTTTTTCTTACCTCTTGAGTTCTTGGTTGAGTACATATGTTCAATATTGGGTTGAGATTTAGGGTAGAGAATGGTTCAAATGGCTGCTATTACTAATGTAATATTAGTTAGCTGCAATTTAAGGAATGTTGCCATGCTGGGAGGTCAAGGTACTTGATTTTAGTTATTTGTAGCTGAATGTATGAAAGGAAAATTGCCTGGAAGAGTTCCATTGGAACAGGGGAAAAATTCAGAAAAACACTACTTCCAACTATAAACTGAAAATAAAAAACCAAACTTGGCAGCCATATTAACGCATATTAAGAATGTGGCCTCTTCCTAGTAAATTTAGCATCTGAAGGTTTGAAAGTGTGCTGAATAGGGATCAAATGGAAATATAAAGCAACCCTTCACTTCTCCTTACCCTCTGCTATAGTTAGTAAGCAATATGATATCTCTCGTCATGCTTCTAATTTTCCTAGAATGGAGTGTTTCAGGGAAAAAACTATTCACACGTGCTTCTCAGTCACACATGCATCATGTTATTAAACATCAGAAGCATACTCCTGTTATAGAAATGAAATCTATTAGTTGTACTTCCATTATGATAGCAGTGAACTGTGAAATTTATGTGAATGAACAAAATATAATGCAAATATAAAGAAATTAAGCATCTTCAGGCTGATCTCCCTTTAAAAGAAAAAAAAAATATCCAGTCACACAGAACAGCACACAAGTCTGCTAGAAAGCGATTCCCTGAAGATGAGCTCCAGCATGAGTCCAAAAGCTTGGAAGACAAAACCTCAGGTCCAGGTGACTGACCCATATTGGATCCTACAGTCACTTATTGTGTCCATGTTTTACACCATATATGTGGCTCTTATGATTCTCATCTGCCTCCAGGGCCAGCTGATCTCTTGCATAAATGCAATATGATAGATGAAATTCTATTCTTTTCTCTTCATTGGATGTTTTCCTTTGGCAGATCAGGATTAATTAATTATCCTGATCCCAGAAATCTGTTGATCCCAATACAGGTGAGACGCTCCTTCAAATAAAGGTTCATGGAAGCCCTATCCTAGATCAGGAATATGTGGCTGTCTTACCATGCCCAGTTCACTACAGATGCCCTTCTGAATGCACAGGAGAAATGCTACTTAGACAAAGTAACATAAGGAATGTGGACAAAAGGAGACTCCAAAAAAATGTAAATGACCTGGAAAGATGCACAGTACAACTAATTCTAAACAGGTCTCCATCACGTCACATTCTCCTAATGCTATCAAAGCTTACATGAAGGGAGAGGGAAGCAACAATTACCATATTTTTCAGAGTATAAGACACACCTTAGTTTTTGGGGAAGAAAATAGAAAAAAAAAATTCTGCCTACCAGGTATTCATCTGGCTAGTCCTTAGCACATTAGTTCTCTCGTGTTGTGGTCCGCCAGCAGCCTGTGAAGCTGGCAGCGGAGTCGGACAGTGAGGAGGCTGAGGAAGAACATGGGCCAGTCCTGGAGGCTGGGGAAGGCCCGGATGAAGGCTCTGCGTTGGAGGCAGAGATGGGGCCAGGGCCATCTGGGAGTGATGTTTGGACTCCGGAGCCTCCAGAGGCTGACAGCACAGAGGCAGAGGAACAGGAGGAGTCTGTTCCTAGTACACACATGAGAAGAGCTGCCAGAAGGCAAGAGCAGCTAAAGCAAAAAGGACGACTCAGGAGTAAGGCCAAGAGTTGATTGGCCCCTCCCATAAGGCTTAAAAGACCAGCAACGGCTTTTGGGCTCTTTGTCGGAAAACAACATTGATAGATTTGTTTCTTGTCTTGCTGCATTTATTTCTTGTCAGCATCTTCTGCTCCTGAACTTTTGCCAAGAAAAGCCTTTGGCAGATTGCCTAATTAGACCAAGGTTGGTGATAAGGATGAAGAATTGTGTTATGAAGAATTTGTTTTGAATTAGTTTGGACTATGCTGAGAATGAGTTAATTCTCAGCTGTTCTAATAAAGTCTGTTTGTTTCGAACTGATTGCATCTGATAATACCTACTTGGGCCTGGGTCACAACAGCTCGTTTGTTTTGAGGTTGGGGCTGATTTGGGCTAAAAAAAACAGCTTCTAAAGCACAGCTGATCGTCGGAGCAGCAATTAGAAAAGCAGGCAAAACACGGAAGATCGCTTAGCTCACGTTCAAAAGCACAGCTAATCGTTGGAGGGAACTCCAGTGACTAAAGCAGGGAAAGCGCAGAAAGTGTAAGAGAAGGCAACAGCTGTTCCTAGTAGCCATTTTGGGCACCACTCATTGCATTTTTCAGCCTTCAAATGTGTCATGTTTTCGGGCAGCAATCGGCAGCGATGTGCTTTGGTGATCCCCACAGCCTTGAAGGGCTCTCAGATGGAGTGTTTGGAGGCTGAAAATGCGCCTTTCAGAGACCCAAAACACAAGCCATTGGCGGTGGCAATCTCTGCAGCCAGGAAGAGGATACGCAGAGGCTGAAGGGTGGGGACCGGTGGGTGGACGGGATTACATTCAGAGTATAAGACGACCCAAATTTTCAGCCTCTTTTGGGAGGGAAAAAAGTGTGTCTTATACTCCGAAAAATATGGTAATGCACAAAACGATCTGTTATAGGGGAGGGCAACTTCAACCCAGTATGTTCTCCTAGCTTCAATATAAAATCTGATGCTATCTGAGGCAAATCAGATCAAGTGTCTGAAGAAACTTGTTTGGAAAAGGTAAACTCCCCTTAACTGTTCCAGGCAGATTTCGGTTGCATATACTGCAGCTGTATAGAAGTTAGATGAAGTTAATGCAGCCATCTGCTTAATCAAACTAATGTAAAGGTTATGAGGATAAATGGGGTAGTCTTTCATAATATGGATCAGTCAGAACCCATTGGAGGAAAAGTATACATTTTGTAGATTCAGAACCACCATCGCTAGAGCCTTCGTTAATATCAACATGATGGCTGATTTGTAATTAGAATACAACTGAAAGGAGACAAATACATCTATTTTCTAATGGTTTCTTTGTAAAAAGAGTGATGTTACCAAAAGCTTTTTTTTTCATTTGATCTTATAAACCATTTGAACAGTGCTACTAAGTTTATCTGTTTGCCATTAAGTCTTCTATATTCTGTATAAACAAGTAACTAGTTACATGTTTTCTCTTATGTATTCCAGAGCCTTTTTATAACTTTTGAAAAATATAAACCAGTGCTTCAACAATGAGAACAGTTGACACAGAATAGGAGTCTAAAGCTTGAGTAGTTTCCTTCAAAGGGATCCAAGAATTGTTTTGAACTTTTAAAATACAGTGACTACATGGTTAATTTTACCAGAAGTATCCAGGAGACTTTCAATGCAATGTTATCTGGTACATATTTCAAAATACTGACAGTTATTTTATCAGTAATTAGTATTCATATTATGTCTCAAACAATCTGTTCAAGAATGAGGGAAATGAACTGGTTGAACAGCTCTTCCTATCTGATAATTAATGTATGGGGTGGGGGTCGATGTGCATGCAAAATTGAGGTCAAACAGGAAGTTATTTTTAGTTAAATAAAGTAAATTTAACTAGGGCTTTGCCTTGATTGCAGGTTTAACTTTGGGATAAACCTATAAAAAAGAAAATATCGTCCTGCTAAATAATTTCTTTTTTATTTTGTTGCTAATCTTGTCAATATGGCACTTGATAGCTGGCTGGACTCCCTTGTTCAATGGCACGCATTTTTAAATAGCACGCATCTTTTTTTTTTCCCTTACAAAAACCATTTGTTCTTTTAAACAAAAATACTAATTGCAATCTTTTTCTTCCAATTTTTTGGTTATATATAGCACAGCAAAACAATATTTTAGACATCTTAAACAATTTAAAAATATAGTTGATGAATGTCTGCTAATCTATTATATATTCTGCATTTCCTCCTCCCCCTCTTCAGCTGCTAATCATAAATTTTGATTGCCAAATAGTTTAACATACTCTTCCAATAGTTACATGTGTGAGTGTTCTGTGAATTGCAAGCAGTTTTATAAGGACAGATTTGAAGTTGCATATGGGTGTTCACATGGTTTGATTGTCATGAGTTTTTTTAAAAAACACTTTTTTAAAAAAATAAACACAATGTACTGCAAATAATTTCTCAGAAAGGAATTTATATTAAACTAATCTGTATTAGAATAAAATTGAAAGCATTGATTATAACCACTAAAGTCCTACCAAATAATGTCCATTTTTTTTCAGAATGTCTTTATCATGTGGCTTTAAATTTTGACTCTTTTTAATAGTTTTACATCATGATTGCTGCTGGGATTTTTTTTTTTAAAAGCCTAGTGTTCAAAGAATATTTTGTGTGGTTTTTATATTCTTATGTTTATTGTCTTTATTTATGATGTTGTATGACATCACATTGAACTATAAGAAAGAGCAGAACATAAAGCCTTTCAGAGCTTCAGACTGGGTTGCCTAAGAAACTGTCTGTTCCCAATAGTTTCTATCTATCTTAAAAACCATGTTCATTTTTTTTTCAGTCCAGCCTTCCTCAATATATTTCCAACATATATATTGAATAAATAAGGAGATAATCATATTGCATTTCTTAGCAAGCTTGATGCTAGTCTGTTATACTATATTCCATCAGGACTGTCACTTTGTGTTCTGTAGGTTTTCCATGAGGATAATGAGATTTTTTTTGTATTCCCATTTTCCCAAGAATATTCTACAGCCTGACATAGTCAATGTAAGCAAAGATTTTCTATAATCAGTAAAGCACACCTTGATCTTTTTTTTTATTCCTTGGCTTTCACAATTATCCAACATTCATCGGTCATAATGCCTCTTAATCTTCAGCCTCTTCTAAATCACCTTGAACATCTGGGATCTCTTGTTCTGTGAACAGTTCTAATCTGCCTTAAATGATCCCCAGCATTAGTATGTAAAATTAAATTCCTTCCTGAGATGTTTGCCTTTCTGACTTTGGCTTCTCTTCTTGGCAATTTTCTCTGTTTGTTCTGAAACCAATATGATTTCTTCTGTTTCTACTTCTTTGGCAGTCTCTTTTCATATTCATATTTAACAACTTTTTTCATTCTGCAATTAATTCAGAACATTCTGGTTCTGTATCACAGTTAGGGCTTCAGAGTGGATTATGTTCTTGAAAATAGTGGGTATATGCTGATGATCATATTGTAGAAACTGGTTGGTTTTGTTGTGCTATAACTTGACTGGAACTTGCACATAAGCAGTCTGCTGCTTCATATCTACTTCCTATGCCATACAATCCAAGTGTTTTCCTGATTACTATTTCCAATTCTGACATCCCAGTCTCTAACTATAAGCAACATATTTACTATAGCAATAGGGAGGGAGGGAGGGAGGGAGATGATAGATTTATCCCTTTATTATTTTTATAAATAACTCAAGGTGGCAAACAAACCAAAAATTCTTTCCTCCTCCTATTTTTCCCCACAACCACAACCCTGTGAAGTGAGCTATGATGATAGAAAGTGATTAGTCAAGAGCCACCTAGCTGGCTGTCATGCCTAGGGAAGGACTAGAACTCCCAGGCTCCTGGTTCATAGTCTAATACCTTACTCACTAGATCAAACTGTATGTTAATTGCCTAATATATATTTATACTTGCATGTTATTTTGATTTCAGATTAATTTGACCATAAAACCTGTCAGAATTCTCTTCTTCTGAGTTAGTAGTTGAAGCATAAATAGATAACAAGCTTAACTGATATTATTAGTTTGCTATATCCTATTCAACAATGAAAGCCACAGTATTCTGTAGGAAGTTAGCACCCACTTGAGTCAGAGAATCAAATTTTAGGAAATATTAAAAGGCAGAATACTATATTTCCCTGTATGAAAAATGGAGAAGCATATTTTTAAAGCAACTTCCACCTTCTTGCACCCCCACCCTTTGTTAATGGGCCAGTCTA
>JANHZT010008622.1:125444-139812 GCA_032468215.1 Stegonotus admiraltiensis | reverse complement strand
CTGAGAGCATATGCACCAAGACAAATTCCTTGTGTGTCCAATCACACTTGGCCAATAAAAAATTCTATTCTATTTTAGAGTTATTTCTCATTAAATCTTAGCCTCAGGAGAATCTCTTTCTGATATGTGGTACTCAGCCGTAGAATTCTGTATTTCTTACAACTGCTGGATTCTGAGAGCTGAACTTCATACATCTGATTGGATGCTCAAGCTGAAGAAGTCTGGAATAGAACATTGATATGTTTTTGTAGGAAATCATGCCAACCACATCCAAGACTTAACAAATTTCCCATTCATACTTTCTTCTTGTTTCCTTGTCTCTCTCCATTTTTAAAATAGTCTTCAAGCTAGTCAAGGTCTAAGCAAGAGTTCTGATTCAATGCCCCTTGAATTTGAATTCGTACCAAATTCAGTTGAACCATATTCTATCCTGTGTATAATACAGGGATTCTTAAATATAGTTTAACCTTTGGAAGAGAATATTTGTAGCTCAGGGTTGAACTGTGGGGTCCTTAGTGTTCTGAGCCTGGTAGTTTTTGTACAGACGTTTCATTAGCAAGCTAAGTAACATCATTAGTACTAGTAGGGAGTACTATACTTTTTATATACTAGTGGTTTCTCTTGTCAGTGTTGGGAGTGTTCTTTGTGGTTCCTTGATTAGACTAATGTTTACTGTTTGTGTATCTGCATTGATTGGGGTATTGTTTACTTAATTGTTGGTCTACTATTAGTCTTAGTGTTAATCTCTGCTGATATGAGTGTTGAATGCTGGGGAGGAGGTGTTTTGATCTTTTTGTTTCCTTTTGGACTTACTAATTATCTTTTTTTTTGAGTGAAATGTAGATGTTGTTTGTTGTTATGCACCTGTGTATGGCCTATTTGTTTGAGTGCAAAGCCTCCAGGTTTTTCTGTCATTTTTGACTTAGCTTGATATTCACAGTTTTCTACCTGAAACTAGGATTGAGTCTATCCATGTGTTACGAAATTAAGGAGTTTTCATCAGGTCTTCTAACTGCTAGTTGGTGTTCATGGATGTGCTGGGGTAGTCTTCTGTCTGTTTGTCCTACATAGTTTTACAGTCCTGTTACAGTCCTTTCGGTATATATTTAGATGGCTGGTGTTATTCTTTTTCTTCTTCTAGGGCTGCTGAGTCTTTTGGTTTACTTAATATTTTTGGAAGGCTTTAGTTGTGTGCTACAGTGATGCCATGTGGTCTGTTGTTGGTTTCTGTGATGTTTTTGATATATGCCCTTTTTACAGTTTAGCCTGTTATTGTTCCTCCGGCATCACCAACATCAGTCTTCATTTTTTTTGGAAATGATCATTGCACATGTATGTGTATGTGTGTGTCTATGTATATTTACATGCGTTGATTGGGAATATTATCCCATTTTAAATATTCTGACCTGAAGCATTAAGAGATCAGATAAAGTATTTAGAGGGTATATTTTGAAATATTAGAAATAACCAATGACAAAAATAAAAGAGATTACCCATGGAAGATCCATTTTGGAATTCTATAGTTTTGTCAGATCTGCCACATCAGCATATTGAAAAGTTATGAAAGTGAATTGATTTTACCTTTTAAAGTGGCTTGAAAGAGAATATTTGGTCTGTCAAAACAGCACAGTAATGACATAATTTTCTTCTTGTGCCTTGAAAACTTCATTCCCCAGGGGTTAATATTAAATAACCATTTTGCATTCTTATGGGCAACTACAATGTAAATACTTGATAAAGGTTACACCTAGATAGTTGAGATTTATATGTTTTTGAATTATTTGATTGGAGACCACAATGGAATATGAAGATACTGTTGTGCTTTAAAAAACAATAAAAATAGTCTAGAATCCACCACCACCCCTCCAAAATTATAATTGTGCATTGATTAAGGTGCTTGAGCAACACCTAGAAGACCATGGGCTTTGGTCCTCCATAGGCCACTCTTTCTCAGCCCAATCCATCGCATATTGTGATTGTAGTGAGGAAAGTAGGAAGATGGATAATTAACTATGTCAGCGTGAAGTGGTATATGGATTAAATAAATGCCAAAAAATTGGTAGTTACCGCATATAGCTTCATTTTTACCCTGGACATTCTCATTTCTTTGTCCTTCAGAGTGATTTCTGGCATACTACACAGAGGCTCTTTTGTTAAAGCATGTTATGCACCTACACAGGTGTATAACTAAAATATATAGGATTTTAGTATCATGGTTTTTCTAACCATTAAAGGCCTGGTTGTTATTTACCTCTACATCTGCATATAAACAAAGAATTATATAAACAAAGACTTTCCTGAAGGTAAAATACAGTGTAAAGATAATCTACAATGTAAGAACTGTAACCATCACTATGTAGGGCAGACAGAAAGAAGACTAGCAGAACATACTGTATCTCTGAACATTAACTAGTGGTCAGAAGACACAATGAAACTCCTTAATCTCACAACACATGGACAGTTTCAGCCATAGTTTCAATCAACAAAACTGAGAGCATTCTACACAAGGCTAAATCAAAAAACACTAGGGAATTTCTAGGAATTTGTCATTCAGACAAATCAGTTATCAATAGACACATAGAGATAAACCATATTTACACACCATTCTAAAGTGACAATAAAAAGGCTAAAATGGAAACAAGAAGACCAGAACACATTCTCTACAACAATTGGGATTAACATCAGACAAAAAAGAAGAAAACAATACCCTAAGCAAGGAACTACCAAGGAGCACACCCTCACCAACATTGGCAATGCAAGCTGCTGTATATAAACAGGGAGCAAATCCCAAATACACTAGCACTGATGATGTTACTTAGTTGGGTAATGAAACATCTGCAAGCAAACAATCAAATTCAAGAACATCAAGAACTCCACAGTTCAAGTCTAAGCTACATATATTCCAGGAGCGGGTTTCAAAACCTGTCACTAACGGTTCGCTCGATGTGCAACACTTCTGTGCATGCAAAGAAGTGTCCGGGCAGGTGGGAGGAGCCTCCGGCCGCCGCTGCTACTGGTTCATCTGATCCAGGGCGAACCAATTGCAACCCACCACTGATATATTCTCTTCTCTTAATCACAACTAATCTTTTCTCTTAGAAAGGTTCAGGCACAGAGATTTATTTAGCCATTTAAATTCAGCCCATTTTAAGTTGAAAAGATTCTTGAAACATACAGCATCATTGGGATCAAGACAATGCTTATAGGCCACACTGAGTCCTTAGCTGTCCCCATAACTCCCTATCATTGTCTCCAACTCCCAGGAAACCACCGTCTTGTCTTCCCTTGCAAACTGCTATAAAAAAGCCTGAATCCCAAGATGCGGTCATTTTTATAATAGTATTGGGAGCTTTAGTTTAGCTTAATTTAATTTTGTATTTCAACCTTTAGCGCTCTCATGAGCATGCTGATGCTTTCCTCTTTTTCCCGAAGTCCTGTTTTGGCTCTACTTTTATAGCACTTTTGTCAGAAATGAACTATTCCACAGCCTTCAAAGAAGGAAATAGTTTCACTTCAACTACTAAATCAATAAGTTTGCATTTGATTTGCAAATGCAAAGAATGCATTTGCTGAATATTTGCTAAGGGGAGATAGGACATTCTTGCGCAACACATCTGAAATTCCCATCAATTTATACTGTACGTTATTGCCAAGAAAACTCCCCCAACGTATCCCAACTATTAGGCAGACAAACTACTATATGGAAAAACAAAAAGGAAAAGATCCCCCCCCTCAAATATCTGTTCAAAAATATTGAGGGGGACAATATCTGCCTACAATATAAATGTTCAATGTATTTTTAAGTGTTTAATGCCTACTACTTCTAAATGACATGCATTCTGATCCTAAAACAGTTGAAATGTTGGCACATTGACTTTTGTAGAATTTACTTCCGAGTAATTGAACTTAAATCAGAGAAGCGAAGTAGTCTTTTTATTTAATCCTTTATAATTTTTTCTTTTCTTTTCTTTTTTTTTTTGGTTGGGGGGGTGTTGGTGGATGCATTTGCTATACTTTTACTTTGGCTTCATTCAGATGTGATGCAAAAAGTGAGTTGAATATGAACTAGTCCTATTTTAATGCTGCTTTCAACTTTCACACAGCACAGTATGTGCCAGCCACTGACCCAGCAACATGCCTGCCAGCTCAGCAGTGAATAATCACTTTACTTCGTGTTTTTCTTCTTCATCTATGAAGCAGAATAAATGCTTTTGGCTAGTATAAGGCATGCTTATAGCATTCTGTTGGATCTCTGTGAGAAATCTTCTCATGTGCATGGATTTATACATAAACCTGGCATATAGCACATCTCTTTAAAAGTGATCTGCTTTAGTTCATGGAGCTAATTCACTGGTAAATAGATGTAGGATTATCTATTTAGGGATATTATAGACCTCCAATATGCCATGATGTTCGGATAGCTTAATTATGCTATAAATGAGCCTTTTGTTGTTCATTTAACAAGAATGTATACTGAAGTGTACAGAGCTTAGATTGGGATAGTTAGTCATCAGGTCATGAAAATTTCTGTTTATATTAAAACTGAACAATTAAATGTGAGCTTGCAATAGAAGCCAACATGTAATTGTTGGAGATTGACATGGGAAACTGTTGAGCCTATTAGCTCTTTCAGTAGTCTTTGATACCGTGAGGTGTTGATCACAACCACTGGATCAGGCAGGCATTCTTGGCTCTCCTGGTTAAATCTTCCGTCTTTCCACCAAGGAAACTGGTGATGAGGAGGAGCTGATGTAATCTCTCAAGGCTTTTCTCTCTGCAAAATTCAAGAAGCTATGCCAATGGTTTTTTTTCCATTGAACCTAATGTTTTCTGCTCCTAATTATAGAAGGGTTTTTGGTTTTTTTGATGCAAAGGCTTTTTCCTATCTTTCCCTACTGAAGTTGTAGAAGGAGAAGCAAATCACAGTTTCTGTGGCATGTTGACTTCAAATTTATTCTAGCTTAATTTTCTTTCTCTACAGTTTGGTATTTTGTTATTTTTTTAAAAAAAGAATATGTTATTTATATGGTCACCTATCCTCACACAAGTAACGCTGGGTGTTAATCTTAGTTAATTTAATTATTAATTTAATAATTTAATTAATAATTTAATTGAAATGTGGCTGTTAAAAACATGTGTCTGTCTTTCTTTCTCTCTTTCTTTCTTTCTTTCTTTCTTTCTTTCTTTCTTTCTTTCTTTCTCATTACTTTATGGAGACATAGGCTTTGAAAAACTATTGAAGATTGCGAAGTGTGAATACCCCCGTCTCCCCAATCTGTTTAGATCAATATAAAGTTTGCTTTGTTTTTCAAGTTCCACATCTTCAACAGATACAAAGTATAGATTAATGCCACTTTGAGGATTGTTTTGTCACAACATAAACACATCTTAAAAAGAGGGGAAAAAACCCTTATGTTACATGGTCTATTTTATCTTAGAGTAGCATTCCAATTAGCACATGTTAATTACATTTTTGGTTTCCATCAGAAGCCTACAATTGCAGTATAAAAATTATTAAAGAAAGCCAACTTTCAGCTTTTTAGATGAATTCAGAGGTGAAGGAAGCATTCAAAGATACTCTTAACACATTTCTGCTCTGAATCTCAATGTAACTCACAAAGTACACTTACGAAATAGTAGATTCTACAACTTATTTATTATTTGAGAATGCCTTCATAGCTACATTTTATCATTTAGATTTTTTTCTACCCCTAAATCCTCTTAACTCTGCTTAGCTACCTCTCCTTCCAAAAGGGCTTATTTTTGGCATCCCAGAGAATAAAAATTTTAGGGAACATATTCTGTGTGACAGATTTGATTTGCATCCATTTTATATTGCTATCGGTTTAAGACTTTGTTCCTTAAACAGTTATTTTTACTTTCTCATTGTAATAGATATATTGAATTATTTATGTTTGAAAAGTACCTCAAGGAATCTTAACTTCAATCATTATTTTTATCTTGTCATATGAACCTATCGTTTGGCAAGAAAAATGACCTTTCAATATTGAATTGTTTTCTAATCAATTTCATATTTTGCTATCTTATTTTTAGCTGGCACATAATACCTGCCTTTACATTTACCTCTGCAGGATATATTTTAAACATTATTATTAGAAAGAAAGAAGTAGGAACTTCAACAGAAATCTCAGTATAATAGGGCAGTGCAGAGGGTACAATTGCTTTAACAGCAGTTTGCATTATATTCAAGATCTAACACACAGTTTGATAGAAAGTTCCTGCTGGGGAAGAAAAGTGGGGAAGCTGGCAAGAATTTTACCACATCTGCTACCCGCTGCTAATAAACTGTAACCTATTTCATTTTTATTATGCTTACTCTTTAGGTTATTTGGCTTTCAAAATAATCTCTCTGGCTTTTAGTATGTGTAAAATGTATTACGATATGGTTGTTTAAATATGAAGAACTTTTCAACTCAGATTGTAGCCCTTAATAGGTAAGGTGGCATCTCATGCTTGTGTTCATGCATTTGCATTACAAAAAGGGTGAAAGTAATCAGGGGTGTTTGGGGGAGACAGGATAATGAAAATAAAGATGACAGCCACAGAATCAAATCTATTTTTACATGTGTTTTGCATGGAACATGAGTAAAAAAAACTGGTTGGGCTTTCATTGTACCACCATGTTGGATTATTCAACTCCCTTCCTACTATAATATTTTATATTATTAAATATTAAATATATTGTATTAAACTACAATGCAGTTATTTCTCTATCTGTTAGAACTTTGGAGACCAAAACATGCCCTACTTTAATTAGTGACCATTTATTAATTACATGACACTTAGATTCTACCATTTTTTATAAAAATAATCCACAGGAAGAATTAAATCTATATTCTGTTGTAGTTTTGACTGTTAAACCAGATTGTCCAAAGTCACTATGTATTTCTTAAAGTGTCCCTTAAAATATGAAATATCTCTTGAATATAATGTAGCAGGTGACCAAAGTAAATTGGGAGTCAGGGACCACCACTGGGAAGGGGATAGTGTTGTCACATTGGCATAGCAAGGAATGCCCATAACTACTCAAACTACTGCATTCTGGATCATTTGAAACCTCTGGATGGTCTTCAAGAGTCTCCCAAGTACAGCGCATTGCAATAATTCATTTGAGGTAAATAAAGTGTGACCATGAGCAAGAACAGTAACAGTAATAGTAACAGATGCAATTAGCACAGAAAACAAAGTTGTCCTGTAGGAACTGTAAGTTCAGTAAGATTTCTAAATTGTGCACTGAATTCAAATGGGGCAGTGAACTCTGCTCAGAGTCAAGGATGAAAGTGTCTGGTTCCTGGATCCATGGAGGCAAAAACCTACAAGTACTTAATTCTGGAAGGGTTGAGTCAAATTCTATTCTTTCACATCCAGACCCCCCACAGTTCCCAAACACTGGAACAAAACTTCATGAATATTTTTAATGCGGTAATAATAGAACCTTATGGTATCGTGCAAAACAAAGATATACTGGTTGATTGCTCTCGTCCTCAACCAACATCAATTGACCCCAAAGGATGGAGAAGGATGATTGCAAAACAATGGCCGCCCGTCTCAAATCCAAAAGCTGGTCCATAGGAGGTCAAGAATGTCCCACCTCAGGTTATCCACAGGTTGAATCAAAATTCTCTCACTACAGAATCCTAAGCTAAAACCTGACTTAAAGGAGTACAGATACTCTGCTTTTTCCAGGACCCTTAAGAACTATAGGCCAACAGCCTTTTCAACAACCTTTCCCAGAAGGTGGAATACTGGATGAAAATGATTCATATCTATAGGATCCTGTAATAGTTTATTGAAGAAGGAATAGACTAATGTTTCTTTCAAACTCAGCAGAACCATTCCATTTCTCAAGGAGACATTTATTATCTCATGGATGCCCCCCCTCACCCGATCTCTGGTGGCTTTAACCAACTAAGAGCCCTGGCTCTAAAACACATGGATATACCTATTCATTTCTTCAGAATTAATGGGATTAAACTCATCTAGGTAACATAGGACCAACTCCCCGTCAGGATGAAATCATCCAGCCCCTAGGGAATGGGTTGTACTAAACAGGGCCACCAGATGACATTTGAATTGAATAAGTGTGGAGAAATAAGTTCCTATTGCCACAAGGCAGGCTTTAATAAAGGTTCTAACCTATGTCTGATCTGTTTTGACAGAGACAATATGTCAAAACCATCAGTTTTGAAAGGTATTTAGATCTTCTTGGACACATATTCCTATGTTTCCTAAGATCTCCATTATTGTGCAATCCTTGCAAGGCAGTTTTAGCAAAATATTAAAGCTCCAAGCCTGATTGTCCTGTCTGTGTTATCACACCAAATTTTAATATATAATAATTACCCCATATTAATGGTGGGGAGATGTCTGTAGTGTAATATACTGCTTACAGTGACAATATTTAAAAGGAATATTTAAGGTTTGCCATTTTTGTAAAAAAGATCCTGAAATTTTTCTGGCAGCCATAAAAGCATAATTACATTTCACTAAGAGCTATTTAATATTGAAATTATTATTCCTTTCACCGCAGGATTTTTCTATAGTCATCCTGTCTCTTTTGCAATCCAGAAAAATGGAGATTCCTAATCCTTCCATTTCTTCCAAATTAAAGAAAATGATTGCTGAATTGCTGTCTTTATATGGGTTCATGAAAGAAGAAGAACATTCCCAAAGGAGTTGTAGTTTTGAGCATCTTCAGTGGCAGGTTTGATTATGAAAGTGTCAGGATTAATGATCCTATAAATTATACATTTGAAGGCTTCCTTCCTCATGCTGCCTGCATAAACGAGTGCATCAGTTTCAGCTTCAAAACAAAGTAGCCTACCAACAAAAATGTTGTTACTTATTATATGGAAATTCCATTAGGAAAACTGTGGAGAAAAGGTCAGTCTTTCACAAAAGACAACTGAGCATCTTCACAGTTATGTAGGAGGGTCATTTAAATCTCTTGAGTATCTTCACTGGATGAATCTGTCTGATAGTAGCATCTACCAAACTTGTATTGTGACTGCCATAAAATATTATCCTGTGATTGTTACAAAGTGTGCATTTAAAAGAATTCTGAACATTTGTAGCTTTTAAAATCAGATGTCATGTTATCGACATGAACAACACAGATCAGAAGTTCTATTTTTCTATCAAATTCCAACAGCAAATTTAAGCAGCTGGTCAGAATATTGTAAGACATTGTAATATTGTAAGGCTCTTTTATACCATCTTTATGCTGATCTTTTCAAAAGACACCAGTGATTGTACATATTGCAATGGATCTCCCAAAGTGCTTTTCAAAAGGCAAACTGAAGAAATTTCTTGGATGAGAAGCGAAACATTTTCAAGGGAAAAAACAAAGTCCAGTTGCCTTTTGAAAAGCATCTTTGGGACAACCATGATCTGGATGATTGAGAATCTCCATAGATATTGGAATGGATCCTAAAGAGCAGTTATTGCATGAAACATCCTTTAATTCAACTTGTTCAATTATTTCCTTTTTTAATAAGTTCCATGTCTAATTATTATATTCTAAATTTTTTCTTGAAGTAATAGTTTTAGCTGGGGATGCAATTTCATCTTTTTTTTTTTTGTTAAATAATTAAACATTTTCCTCTAAACTTTTGTTACGGAACTTCAAAGAACAGATGAGATTGCCATTATGTACAGGAAAAAAACCAGTTGATGGAAAAGAAGAGGGAGGAGGCAGGAGATAATGGTTGGCTGGAAAAGAAGGGGAAGGAGGCAGGAGATAATGGTTGGCTAAAAGTAGGGTTTGTTGTGCGAACAGCTTTCCTGCACCAACTGAATAATTGAAGCAAAGAAACATTTTTTTAAAAAAAGAAATAATGCTAGCATTTCTTGGCACTTCAGACCACTCTAACTTAGATTCATGTCTGTAGAAAGGCTAAGTAATTGAAAAAAAATATCAGACTAGAAAATCAGGGGAACATATAAAAATGGGAGTTCACTGTAGATTCAAAAGAATCAGTTGATAATGGAATTCAGAGTGATATGAGAAATTTGTAATGGGAGACACGCATTTAAATTAAATACCTTAACTCTAAAGTATTCTCTATTAAAGCCATGGCTGCATTCATGGAGCTTGTAGTTCGATACATCTAAAGGATACCAGCCCAAGGAAACCAACTCATAAGCAGTAGCATCATGTACGCTTTGAACAGGAATAAAAGGAGAATATTCTAATTTGAAGATACTCACCAGGGAGATCTTAGATCTCCTGATAGGGTCCCTAGTCTTTTAATAGTATCCTCAGGTATAATAAGTAGAACTAGTACTCATAATGGTAACATTAATAAGATTAACTCAATATTTTCTATTGAAAATAGAAAATCCTTTTAGGGAATGGCTTGAATCCTTTATATGTTGAAGAAAAAGTATTCCACTTTAAAGAAAAAATAAATAATCATCAATGATCTTTTCAAAATTGTTAAGAATTTCTGTTTCCTACAAAGCAGGCTCTTTGGTCTCTATTTTTTTTAAAAAAATATTTTGACTATGTTTCAAAAGATTGGGGAAGGGGAGGAGGAAGGGGAATCTTGGAAACTCCGTCATAAAAACACAATCTTTTTAAAGGTTGAAGCCTCTAAAATGTGAGGTTATGTGAATATGTGGCTACATGGTACATAGTCTTTCACTTGGAATGATGATCATTTGTTAACTTTGAAATTGTAATTTTGTCTTGGCCTTTTATTCTTTCCCTTATTCTAAATGGGAGCTGAAGGCAGGCAGAAATACAGAGTAATTGATTTAACAGCCTAAGACAAGTACAAGAAAATAGGAAGTTTGGTCTCAATGCTTGACTTGATCTGAGGCAGCTTTTTTCCAACCTTACCTCAGCACCTTGGGCCAACCAAGTGGCCTTTAAGCCTGAACGAGCATGACTTTTTTTTTCTAACATAAAGCTTCAGAATTCAGCTTTTCAAACTGTTCTGTAGCATTGGAAGTAGAATTATATTGACAAGGTTAGAATTCATCTCCTGGAGGGGGCTACTATGCTATACTTTAAGTGCTAATATAACAGTTATGTGGTTGTACCTTAATAATAGCCCCAGCTTGCCTAATGAGAATGCTGAAAGCAAACAGTACTCAGTGAGATTTTATTATGACTGAAGTGACTGCAATTTGAGGCAAATTATCCCTATTTTTGTTCTGATATCAAGTATAAGCATGCTAAAGAAATTGCTGTAAGTTTTGATGGGGAATTAGACTTAACTATTGTTAATATAGATGTAAGTGCATTTTTTCATGTAAACAGCTCACAAGGGTCAAGCAGCAGAGACTTTTTTTGTGTGAGGCTGAAAATGATTGTCAATAATTTTGTGAGCGAATTTTGAAATAAAGTGCCTGTAACCTGTCATTATTCCTTCCTCTTGAAGTCACGACAGAGTGGCTGAAAATTTAGCCTGTGAATTGAAGGCAGAGAGAATGTTATGGCCTTATCGACTTCAGATAAAATTACTATTTTAACTTGTAATTATTTTTCCATTCAAAGGTCAGCCAGAATATACTATTTACTATTTCGAACTGCAGTGTAAGCAAATTGCTTAGGAAAAAAGTTGTTACTAGTAGAGAACCAGGCAAAGAAAGCTTCAGTTACTAATTCTAGCATGGCTTATTATGTGGTTTATTAAGAAATAGGACAGCCTATTTTGAAACAAAATACTTGGGAAATATACAGAACTGTATATTTAAGTGAAGGTCCATTGTTAGTAGAGTTGTTAAAAAACCTATTTGCTTAAATCCTGATGATGTTTATTAAAGGTTGTAATTAAAAAGACAAAAAGTGATACCAACTTTAAAAAAATAAAGATTAGAAAGTGCTGATAAGAAAACAAAAAAAGAAAAAAGTATGGTAAAGAAAAAAAAGAAATATAGAAAGAAATAATTTCTCCCTTCATCATAACAAGAATAAACAATGTTTGTGACTCATTACCTCCTCTTAAAATTTTCTCTTGGGCCCATTTGTCATCTTATATCTGTAAACAAATCATTAAAGCCTGTTCAGTCTGATCAACGAAAGGTCATTTAGGGTTATCAGAAATAGCATATCTATTTTAAAATTGATCAAATAAGCCTGTTTTATATCAGCAATAACAATAGCTATTGTGATTGTAAACAGTTTACAGAGGTAGCATATTGCCCCCAACAGTCTAGGTCCCCATTTTACCAACCTTGGAAGGATAGAAGGCTGAATCAACCTTGAGCCAGTCAAGATTGAACTCCTGGCAGTGGGCAGAATTGGCCTGCAATACTGTATTCCTAACCAATGGTTCTCTATATTCCCATTTTAACAAACTGGATCTTTAATTCCTTAAATTAAACATCAATTGTACAAATTAGCATGTGTGTGGGGGGGGGGAGTCCAGAATTGCCAGCCATCTATTCAACCAATCCACTGATGGTTGATCCTTGGTTTAGAAAATGTACATATTTACAAATGAACTCTTTATAAAAAAAGAGAAATGAAGATCTGGGCTCCAGTCGGGTGCTATACATTAAAATGTCCATTAGATGTAGAACACAATCAGAGCGTAGGAAAGTAAGAATCCTAATTAGGGGAGGAGACAATCAAGGGATTGGAAGGCAATCAGTGGCATTCACAAAAGATGGGTGTTGGTGGGGGCTGTTCCAACTCCTCTGCTATAGATATGCAGAGCACCAGGTTATGTGTGTAGTATATGGGAGTGGGAGCAACCGTCGAATAATGTCCTAGAACTTTTGTCTTTCTCCCTTCTCACAAAGTTCTTTAGAACATTAACAAGCCTCTTTTCAGATCTAATATAGGAAAGTTTGCCAGATCACTTTTTTGGTTTGTTATTTGTATATCTGTTTTAATGATTAAGATATCAGCTGGTTTATTATCCAGTGTAACATCTTTTTTCATATAATTCTTATAGCCTATCATTTTTAAATTCACTTTTAGTCCAGGTCTTATCAAGTAAAACTTGTTCCTCTTCAATAACATATTTTAAATACATTCTACAGGGAGTCCTCGACTTACAACAGTTTATTTAGTGGCCGTTTAAAGTTACAATGGCACTGAAAGAAGTGACTTACAACTGTTTTTCACACTGACAACCATTACAGCGACAACCACCACACTGACAACCATCATAGACACATGATCAAAATTCAGATGCTTGGCAACTGACTCATATTTATGACATTTGCAGTGTCCTGGGATCATGTGATCACCTTTTCTGACTTTTTGGCAAGCATTTACTGTATATCCATGTTAAAAAAATTAACAGCTGCAGTGATTCACTTAACAACTGTGGCAAGAAAGGTTGTAAAATGGGGCAAAATTCACTTAACATCTGTCTTGCTTAACTGAAATTTTGGGCTCAATTGTGGTCATAAGTCAAGGACTACATGTATCTCTAATGGCAGACATTCTTAAAATCAGTTTGTATCATCCAATGTTAAAATATTTTGCTCCATTCTGTATTAGTAAATCAAATTAAGTGGGGTTTTTTTTATTGTAATCTTTGTAGTTCCTTCTGGTTCCCCCTAGTGTCTAACCCTCAAAGTTCCATCCTATCATGTATTTTTAAGAAAATTCAAAACAAAACCAATTGCCCACAGTAAGGGTTCCTATAATTAATTCCCATACCTTGTTTCAAACCCATCTGGACCCATAGTCCATTTGTAATTTTCAAAATTAAAGTTCTAATCACTATTTTGCTGTTTATCAAAGGGTGGGGGTGTGATATTTAAAACATATTATACTAAGGATTAATAGTGCTGTAAAACCTGGTGCTGTAAAACATGTCTATTCAAAAAATTTTAATAGATGAAAAGCAGTTAACAAGCAATTTTTGAAAGCTATTAGAAAAGAAAGTATGTGAACCCAGTATCCATAAAGGTGCTGATGACCAAAACGGGCTTTCTCTCATCTTCTATAGCTGTAATCCTTCCAGGTACCACTGTCTCGCAGCCTTCTTGAAATCTGCCATAGGTATGTGGAGCCCAGTCTTTCAGTTCCCATGAGGAACAAGAGGAACTGTCTGGAGCTCTTGTGGGCAATCTCAAATCCTCTCCTTGCCTGGACAGGAATGACCATTCAAAGTTACAACGGCACTGAAAAAGGTGACTTACGACCATTTTTCACACTCACAACCATTGAAGCATCCCCATAGACACATGATCAAAATTCAGATGCTTGGCTCAACTGGTTCACACTTATGACCATTGCTGTGTCCCAAGGTCATGTGATCCCCTTTTGCAACCTTTTGACAAGCAAAATCAATGGGGGAGCCAAAGAGCTCTGGTGGCTCAACAGACTAAGTAGTCTGTTATTAACATCAGCTGCTTGCAATTACTGCAAGTTCGAGTC
>JANHZT010008622.1:99988-116131 GCA_032468215.1 Stegonotus admiraltiensis | reverse complement strand
TCTTTTGCGATTAGCACAGAGGGCGATTTAAAGGATTCAAAAATGTGTTTAACAGCTGGTCAAAAGATGTATCAGCCAAAGTCATTCGTAGTAAAACAGGAAAATCCATATCAATTGTTCAATAAGTGACTGGTAGTCTCAGAACATCTTAAGAACATAACTAGTAGATCTTTAGATGTTTGGTGTTGATCAGAAAGAATTCCTGATTTTGCTGTCATAATTTAACAATAATGACAGCAAAATCTTTTTAAATCTTCTTGAGCTACTGTTTTACCTAACTTTAGCCGGTTGATATTTGAGTACCTCACCATATTTGATCAGAATTACAGCACCTGACTTGATCTCACAGATAGAGCAAGAAACACGGGGGCAAGTGAGACTAATTTTATAAACAAAACCTTTTTTCTTAAATAGAAAGGTAACATTTCAAATCATGTTTACAGCATATTTAGTTCATCCATTGAAACCTTCCTTACAGCAAAATATCTTCATTTATTAAAAGGGCTATAGTTTACATTAGATTTATTTTAATATAGGAATGAACAAATAAAGAAATATATCTTTATTTGTCCTTTGAACCAGATTCACCCTTGCAGGAGTTGATTGAATTCCAGCAGCCCAATCTTTTCACTGCATGTAGGAGCTAACAGATAATTAGCTAAGTAGGTATGGAAGTTATTGAGGATGGAAGAAAAAAGAAATTCTGTTGCAGATCTCAAATTAGTTGCTAATTAAAACCATGTCTTTTCCCTTTTTTGTCAAAAAGAAGTTCATAGTTTATTGAGCCAAAAATTAATAAATCAGAACAGCCCATTGCAGCTCACAAACACAACATCTAAAAATATGGACTCTCTCTGTGTTGCAACAGATTACATTTTAGCTAATGTTACTGATGTCAAAAAAGGTAAAAATTTGTGCTCAAACAGGAGAAAGGTAGCTTTCTGTCAGCCAAAGATGAAATATAAAGTTGTATTAAAGCAAGTGTGATCCTAATGGTGAACTTCTGTGTAACAATTCCACCTACCAAATGAGGGCATTATAGGCTTTGTGTTGAAAGCACAGGGTATGGTAAATTCTTGAGGATTAGATTAAGCTGACATATATATATACACTTCATACGATATTTTAATGCCTCTAGAAGGCTTTAGCATAAATTATGACTATTTATTTCCATATTCTCATTTACAAGTTCATTAATATAAATCAAATTATTTCCCTATGCCAACCAGGCAAATTAGGTTATTTCTCAGCATGTGTACCTTCTCGCTATTAAGACTTTAGGAAGCCTTGTTCATACTCATTATACAAAAATATAGAAAGATGTAAATTATTAATCCTATTCTTTGTAGAGAAATCAGCAGAATAGAAGGCAATGTGATAAAATACTTGCTTAATCTCTGATGTAGTTTGTAACTCTGAACTGCTGTGAAATCTTCTACAGGACAAACTGTCTTACAAGGAGCATCACAAACAGTTTCATAAGGTAGTATAACAAATGAAAACTGAAGCAGAAAACTTTAATCCTATCCTTAGAGAGAATGTCACGTAATAAAAACATGACTAGATTCACAACTGAGGGTGGGTGCAGAAGCATTCCATGATTAAAAGGCAGCAACTAGCAAAGATTCTACATTTACCATCTCAACTGAATGAATAGATAGAAACTATTTCAGTGCAGTGTGGGTGATTATGTTTAGTCAGCTACCAAGACTGTGATCCAATTTTCATTTCACTCCAGTTCTTAACTTTGCTTAAAAACAATATCTGAACTAAGTAGACAGAGTTGGACTAAAAATTGTCTAATCATTATGAAATGTTCCAAATGTATCAAACAAACTGGGACTAAAAATTATTAGAAAATTTATTTCAAACGATTAGACAATTTTAAAAACACTGCCTTGATATGTTTTAAGAAGTCTGTTTACTTACAATTTCTGTTTATTTATAATTTCCAAATTGAAATAATACTTTCACACATTTTTTTAAAATCCCAAATGGTCCAAACACTTTTTATTGATATAAAGTGGAATGACTCTCTTTAGCCTACATGAGTGAGTAATGGGCAAGAATTTTAATTGCTGATAAAAATTCTTATTCAGCATTCTTTGGAATGCTGTCACTCTTGATGTTTATCAGTTTCCTTTTGTTATCCCTTCCACACCAAAGTATGGCATGAGATTTTATTTTCACTGTAACATTATTTGCATAAGGATTTCCATCAAAACTGCTTTCATAGAGTACCTTGCCACAGTTTCTGTCAGTAGAAGACACTGAGATATTGGAAGTGTCTCAGGGATTTAGGCCAAACTGTATGTAAATAATGTGTTGATAATTTTGGATACATGATTATGATAGGCTTTGTTCAAAGATATCTCTTAGTAGCTCATATACCTTTTATAATCTTGAGAGTTAGACAGGATCTTTCAGAAGATACTGTATATTAGAGAATTCTGATTACAAGAGGTATATACTTATGACATAAAATGCCCTACTCTACTCTTAATTTTTCTGGCTCAACCTTCCCAAAATGGAGATTGGAGGTAGCTCAGCAGATCTTTCACCAAAGGATATTTTTCTGTAAAAAGGGTTGGGGGCTGAAATCAGCTTTGACATGTATCCTCAACCAAGGCTACTATACCTTCATATGCTAATATGTAAATGGCACAGAACTTTCCTAAAGTTCTGCTATGAAAATCATACTATGCAATCTTTTATGTGGGATGTGTTTAACCCCCTTAAGTCTTAGCAGTACTAATGAGACTCTTGCAAATCAGTGGTTTCTTTTCCTCTTTTTCATTTAAAATAAATAACAGTGCTTAATCAACATCCAGATTAGCCAGGGCTAATAGAAGAGAACCTGGTGAACTGCAAAACATGTGTCTCAAGAGCACTCCAATTCTTGGAATATTTGGGAGAAATTGTAGTCCTTGTAGCCTATTTTTCTAATCAGGGAAAGTATTGAGAAGAAAGTATAGGCCGTGATCATGAACTATGAGCTCCAATCAGTCAGTTAGTTTGGCAAAAGATGGTAACATCTCTTCGACCTTTGACGTTTCATTCACTGGAAATCTAATAAACAGACTATTCTACAAGTCTGACTCCATTTTGTTGCATGATTGCTTTATTCATACTTTAGTTGCTATTGTTGCATTCATGAATATGATATATTTCAGTGTAGTTTGCATATAATAGAATCATGGTCTCTGAGTGTTTCTTAAACGTGTCCTTTTTAAATAAAGTATGCTTGTGTTACAATTCCTAGAATTGGAAAGTTAACTGTTCTCTGCATTTTAAAGTGGGCATTTAAAAAACAACAACAACATACTCCAGAGTAAGTAATTGCAAGAATAATGGATTTTTCAAAAGTGATTGGACTAAAAATTATTGAGTGTATGTATGTGTGTTCACAAAATATTTTTATACATCTGAACTGTTAGTAATTTAATAGCTATTAGCATTTGAACTTAAGATAAATTTAAGATAACTTGATTGAGTCTCTATTCTTCCTTTATTAATTTATTAATTTGCAGATTTTTCAATTGGCCCATATAATAATTTTAATAATGAGGGCTAGTTTTGTATTTAGATTTAATTTTTAAAAATCATGAAATTATTTAATTTACTAAGCATAATTCAAAGAAAAACTCTTTTGTTTTACCTTATTCTTTTTTAATGAAAACCTTATCTCAAATTAAGTTTTGTAAACTGATTTTCTTAAAGCATTGACTTTCTGCTTGAGAGCTATGCATAAGCCCCCACTCTGCCTGTAAAATACTCTAAATTTGTGGTCTTTGTGGAATACACAATATTAATGCATCTGATTACAAGTGTAATACTGAATTATTAACATAATTGGGAGGGGCTTTTCCTGGTTATTGATGGAATGTGAATTTCCCTAATTATAGTCTGCTGGGAATCTGTTTTGACATGATGCCTATTATTCTATGACTAACTTCCAAAGCAAACATTTAGAAAATATATTTTTCTCTTCCAGAATCGTGTACAAACAACTATTATTATTATCATTGTAGAATAATATTAACAACGCTATTGTTAGCGTAGAAAGCATGAATGACTTTACCAAATGCTGAAGAGATATAGTGTATAAGATGACCTATCTTAGATGTGTGTAGATAGCTGAGCCTTCTTGCTGGTAGTGGTGCATCAAGCAACCAAATTTAAAACAGTCAAAAACAAGAGTTCAACCCAATTCAAGAGTCAAGTATTAACATTTTATTGCTACCTGTTTGCCTGATATGGAAGCAATGTACCAACGAGCCAGCTTGCAGTATTATTTTAGAAATCACCATTGCAATTTCCCAAGTTGCAAGAAAGTACCTTTTCTTTTATCATTCTCCCAATTATTCACTTTCATTCTCTCCATTAGTGTGACCCTACACACAGGCAACACTCACTTTTCAAGCAACTTCTACATCTCCTTTCTTAAATATACTTTGCATTTATTTTTTGGGGGTGAGATACTTTTAAAATGGGATGGTTTGGTTTGTTTGTGGGTTTGTTTGTTTGTTTGTTTTTTGCTTCCCCGGGTCTGTTGCTACATTATTTTTGATTCTTGAAAAGGTAGCATTCCCAGACAGAGGCAATAGAAATGTGGAGGTCCTCATGGGTCTGCTGAGGTGGAGATGGCAGCCATGAGTATAGGTATCTTTTCACAGGTAAGGCTTGTGTGCCAATTACACCCATTCCTAAATTGGGAGCCTTCTTCACAGTTGTTCATATCTTAGTTATTTCACAGTTGGACTATACCAATGTGATCTACAGTATATGAGGCCATCTGTGAAGACCATCAGGAAGTTTCAACTGGCAAGTCACATAGTGCTGGGCACACCTCTGTTTGCATATATTATCCTGCTGTTGGATGAACTTTACTGTTCATTTGTGGGTGCAATTCAAGATATTGGTTGACACCTTTTAAACCCTATAAGGAAAACCCAAGTCATGCTTCTGACTTGGCCAACACACAAAATTAAAAGATCAAAACCCAAACAATTAAAATTATTAAAAATATATCCTTTAGAAATGCAATTAAACTAATTAAAACTATAATAATACACACATATTGTAGAGTGCATTCTGAGCTTACAAACAATATAATTATTTAACAGGCTCCACATTTCCATGAGTTTTCCAGGCCCAATGGCAAAAGCAGGATTTAAAGGCCTTCTGAAATGCTAGTCAAGTTGGGCCAATCTCACTTTGAAGGAATAATGTTTCGTAGGTGGGTACCATAGCAAAAAAGGCTCTCCTTTTCGGTTCCAGCAAATAGAATTCCTTGCCCAAAAATATCCCACTCCTGCTGGACAAGTAGATGTAAACAGGGAAAAACAGTCCCTCAGATAACCTGACCCCCATGCCATGGATGGATGGATGGATGGATAAACATGATAACCAGAGGTGAAATGCTACCGTGAAATGCTACTGGTTTGCCCAAACTGGTAGTAAAAAAAATGCTTTAAAAAGTTTAAAAAAAAAGTTCTGACAATCTGCAACACAGCTGATCATCTGCACTTTTTTTTTTACTTTTTTTAGCATTTTTTTACTACCAGTTTGGGCGAATAGGTAGTAAAAAAATGCTTTAAAAAAGTAAAAAAAAAAGGTTTTGACAATCAGCTGTGACAATCAGCTGTCCTGCGCTATGGTTGGAACTTTTTTTTTACTTTTTAAAGCATTTTTTTTACTACCTATTGCCCAAACCGGTATTTTTGTGTAAAGTGTAATTGTTTGTTTTTGAGCTCTCTGTGAGGTTTCTGCTTGTTGCAGGGGCCATTTTGTGTGAAGTTCAGCTGCTTTTGCATTGTGTGTGAGTCAGTTGTATAGCTTTTGTGTTATTTTTGTATAAAGTGTGATAGTTAACTTTCCGGTCACATGACCACCAAGCCACGCCTACTATCACATGACCACCAAGCCACACCCACCAAGCCACGCCCACAGAATGGTAGGGAAAACTTTTGAATTTCACCACTGATGATAACAAAATTATCTCTTATTCTGTGGTTACACCAAAGAGCTCTCTTTTTATGTTATCTAATATTTTCTAATTATCAAAACTAATCATGAAATCATTCTAATCATCAAAACATTTTTCTGTTATCTAATGTCTAGTCATCAAAAGTTCATTTTTTTCCGTCTCATGTAAAAAGTCTATAAGAGTTTCCTGGTCAGTAATAAATGTAGATATCTGCCTTTTCTCTAATCAAAGAAGTCAATTTAGCCTTCTCTAGAAATTCCATCATCTTCACCAATCATTCTTCCATTGGTAGTGCTAACTCCACTTTTGAGCATATAATAATCTCACTATAGTTATATATAAAAACAAATTTCCATGGCCTTTTTCCATCTATTTATCCATTAGCCCCAAAAGAAAAGTCTCTGGTTTCAATTGAACATTACAGTAATCTTCTGAATTAGTGTATGTATTTTCCCCTAACAACTGGCTTTTTAAAATATACACCAAACATGATAAAATGTTCATTCTTCTTCATATTTCCAGCAAGAATTTGAAGGATCTTTATACTTATTAGGGAGTTTCTCTGATGTCATTCATATTCTACAGTTTGTTCACCTTTTGATACTGTTAAGTACTTGTTTAGAACAATATTTAGATCTTATTCCTTATTTATTTATTTCTTATTTATATAATCAAACTTTTCTTCCCTGTGTCAATTTTCTTTTCAGTATTTATTTTATTTCCGATGTTAGTCACCACTTCTGGACAGTTAATACTGTGTAAAATTTGACATGATGAGATGTTCTACTTTGGATGGCACAAGAGCTTCCTTTATTCAAAAGATCATGCTACCTAATCATTCAACCATCACAATTTTGTAATATGTAATCATTGAAGTAGAGGAGCTGCTCCTTGAGACCAGTCTGCCGTTAGATGTAAATAAAATGTAAAAGCTTTTCTCAGTTCATGCAGGTTAAATATTAACATTATCTGGTTCATGAGTGATGTATAGTATCTACAGGAAATCAATCTATTAAAAAGCGGTCCTTCACTTGCATCTTTCATACGCAGCTCTGCAATGTGTGCATATGTGCCTGCCAGTGTAATATTGGAATTATGTCACATAGGGCTTTACATTCATCCACTGTAATGACAGGGAAAGACAAGGATCATGAAATCAATGCATAGAAATGATCTTGTTGGAGTGGCCTTTTTGAAACAGATTTGGTAACCTTTAATTTAAATAAATAATATAATTTTATTCATGATGATAAAAGGAATCCAACAAAAGAGGTAAGCAATTTTAAAAAAGCAATTTTAAAAAGTGAATTAGTTTAATAAGAGTGTCTTTAAGAAACATATCCCAGTAGAGTTGAACTGTTGTACCCATCAAAAGAGCTACATGTTTTGTTTATTTGATATTAATTGCATCTACTTCATTAATTTTTCATAAGGCCTGCAGGGCAACTCGATTCTTGTTGCTTAACTCAATTTTAAAAGTACAATTTTAGTTAAATTTCCAAGTCAATCTCATGATTATAAACCAGAATTTTGAACAACTTTAAAGCTGCTTCCTTGATTTGTAGACAATATGTTGCAAAAATCAAATAATGGCAGGTCTCTTTAACCAATAAAATCTTCATACTATAATTTTTTTTAAAAAAGTTTTGGATACTTCTCTCAATGCCCCTTAGATATCTCAAATGTGCATAATTAGTCTCATAATGGTGAGATATGTTAAATTTCTCCCAGCAAGTTTTGTAATGGTTCTGAAACCATTTAACTTTTCTTTTGTACGATTTTACCTGTTTCATTACCTTTGCTCTTAAACTGAGCTTCCCTTCCACTGCTTAATAGCCTGTAGAAATGGGATATGAGAATGCAGTGAAATGTAGAACGCAAAAGGAAATGTGGGTGATGAAATGAGACAATCTGTATCAATTGGCAACCAATTGTTCATTTTAAACTTACATGTTAGTAGTTAAAAATGCTCTACTGCTATGTTTTAATTGCTCACATTAGCTGAGGACAGAGGTAAGAAAATTCCACAGCAAATTTGCCATGCTGCTTCACAAATGTCATCCTCCCTTTACTGTATATTGGTAATATATTGTATAACGAAGCTCACAAGGGCAATTGCTTTTCCAAATGAATCATTTTCCAAAGCCATTTGCTTGCCAAGCATTTCAGTCACTCAGCTTCACAGAAATCTTGGTGCTACTTTTAGCAGAAGTGGTTCCATCTGACTGCTACAAAGGATACTTGAGAGAATCCGGATTGGCAGGAGTCTGCATTAAGCATGGGAAATAAGAAATACTTATGGAGAAGCACTAATTATGTTCAGCCTGTGAGAAAGAAAATAAAATGAAAGGAGTAATAGTTTGGAGTGAGCCTAATGTATAATGTCCAGTCCCTTGCACCATTGTGTGTGAACAGTTGGAAGAAGAAGAATATTCACATAAATTCAAGGGGTTATTATGTCCTCATGTCTACAAAAAAGTATGGAAAAAAGAAAGATAGGGACAAAAGAGGTAAAAGTGCTCCAAGAAAGAGGATGCATGCAGAATTTTGATACGAAATAAACGGTACAAGTTTTGCAAGCAGATTTTTTTTTCTGTATTACTTGAACTATATCTATACATTTAAGAATGATTCTTGTGGTTAGGTCATGTGTGTTTTGCCTAGTAGAGTTCAATCTTTGAAATGATGGACCTAATGGAATTGAGAATCAGTCCAGCAAATCTGGCAATGTTGGAGCTGACAATGTCAAATAATAAAAGGAATTTTTTTACTTTTTACTCGATATGGTTGGCCATTTATAACATAACCCATTTTGCTTTTCATTTGCAGTAGGTTAAGGTGAAGAATAGAGAATATTTATCACAACTGAAAAATCCAGTGCATCTGTGTTAGGGAACTCAGAAACTACCATAAACTGTCTTAGACCAAAATTTCTGTCCCTGATTGGGAGAAGAAATCTAGGGTTTCAGGCAGAATGTTTTCCAGTTCTACCTGGCTAGCATTGATGAAAGATCTTAAATATTCTACATGTAAAGCTTGTGCGTCAATACTAAGCTGCAATTGCCCTACAAATGCTGAAGATTCAGTTAATACAGTCCCCCCACCAACCTTCGTGAAAACTAGTGGCACAAATGTGGATTAATTTGAGATAGGAAACACAAAAACACTGTAGAGTCAGCTGCTATAAAAGTACATTCCTGAAGAACCAAGGGAGAAAAACTTATCCCCACTCATCATTATTCCATTCCCTGTGGCCTGTGATCTTCCAAAAAAAACCCCTCTCCCCACATTAAATGCACTCATTGGTCACAATCTATTAGCTCTCACATAATAAGATACAGCAAGGACAGATTATTTTGATCAGAACAAGCAATCTAGCAATTTATCTGTATCTTGAAAAAAACTACAGTGAATTTTCTGTTATAGCTAGGTTTAATGTCTGACAATGGAAGATCCACTTAACTGTTATCAGGTCTCAATGTATATCTTTTCAAAGAATGATATGTAAAAAAATATATGGTCACCTTAAAACAGGGCTGTCAAACTCAATTTCATTAAGGGCCGCATCAGGGTTGTGTTTGATCTCGGGCTGGGGTGGGCATGGCCACGATGGGTGTGGCCAGCTCAACATCACTCATGTCGGGGGCGCCTGTGCTGGCCTAAGCATTCTACCAGCGAAAACAGGTTCCCAAGCTCCGTTTTTTGCTTCATCAGCCTCATGCAACCCTCTGCCAGCAAAAACAGAGCTCATGAGGGCCGTGTACGATCCTCCTGAGCTCCATTTTCACTGGCAAAGGCACTGCGGGCCAGTCCTTTGCTGTTTCCATGCGGCCCCATGGGCCAGATATAAGCACCCCTCCAGCCAGATCTGGGCCCCAGGCCTTGAGTTTGACACCCCTATCTTAAGACTTGAATATTTTAAGTGAAAATTATTGTTCTTTATCTAAATTAGAATTAACATTGAATTTAATGAATATGTTAGATAGAAAGTGTCCATTAAGTTATTGAGAAATCTTTAAGATGAAATAAATAAGACAAATTAGACCATAAAGATATTTTATGAGTTTACCACCTTGGGTATACTGAATATAGCATATCCTTCCATGTACCAAACAAGCTGTGTTGCAAAATAAGAGTTATTTACATATGAACTAAATGCTGTATAGCCGTGATAGCGAACCTATGGCATGCGTGCCACAAGTGGCACACGGAGCCATATTGGTGGGCACACAACCTCATCTCCGGCTGTATAGTCTGCTCAGAAAATATTTAATATATATGACATCATTAAAATAATTCACAGCTGAATTCTACTCTGCTCCAACTGAGCATCCTCGGAAGCTGTGGTCTTGCAATTGGGAGATGTTTATGTATCATTTAATTTATTGCCCTCTTGCAGGTTAAGGAAAGCTGGGGCTGAAATAGGTCTTTTCCATAAATGTCCCTGGACACCTATAAGACCTCAATACTCCTCTAATTTCAGAGAGAAACTGAGACCTGGTTCATGAGAGCTCTTAGAAGTATAAAAGCAATGCACAGGGTTGGTTTAAAATCCTTATTTTTGTAATGTTATTTGAGTTAATATTATTTATCATTGTGGTTAGTGGCATAGTCAGACAGATGTTTAGGCTGGATTTGACATTTTTATCCAGTTATCGAGTCCTTCCCAAGGATCTGGAATAGGCAGGTGTAGTTGTTTCATGGTGTTAAAGAAATCATCATAGGATGTAAGCTTTACCAAGTAAAACTGCCTTTCTTAATTGACTGATGTGATTTTTTTCAATCCCAATGGTGCTCAAGTGGCTCTATATTATATTATTATTCTTCTAATCAACACTTTTTATGCTTTTATTATCTGATGTTAGCTACTTGAAATCTTTGCAGCAGAGTAGAATACCAAGGTTGCTATATGTAAAAACTAAAATATAGCTATGAAATGTATTGATCACCCTTGGACAATCATTTCAATAGTAGCAATCATATTAAAGCAGCTGAAACTTTAAAAATAGATTTAAAAGATTACTTAAGACAACTTATTGCAGGGGAAGTGCAGAAAATTAAAACACTTCATTTAAATCCTGGGAGAATAATGACCACAACCAGGAGAATATTAGGTGGAACTAATAAAAGGACAGTGGGGAAAGACACAATGGGAGTAATACCCAGGACTTCATAAGCCTGGTAAATTTCATAGGAAAAAATATCACTGTTCAGTGATATGCAATTTATATGTAAATGGAACATTTTCAGTGAAGTTCTATACTAAAATTCTAGACTTCAGTATGTGAAACCTCCCAAAACCAAGGACAAAACTGATGTTTTGCAACAACTGATGGTTTCAATGTGCGTGAAAAGTTTTGAAAAGCAATATTGGAATGTATACTTTAACACAGAAGAGAGAAAAAATCCTGGATGATACTAGTGTAGCTGAGAAGGAGGCTATTAAGACACGAAAATAATTTATTCAGGAAATAAAAGGCTTGACAAACTGAAGAGGCCAAAACCAAATATAAGCATTGGACTGCCCTCACCTCATTACTATTAAGAAAATAGTAATGGAAGAAAAAAGAGTTTGAAGAGCACATGGAAAAAATATATGTCAACAAAAGAGGCCTTCAGTTACAGAGAAACTATTGGACTGCTAAATAATGAGGAACTAAATGGGATATTGAGATAGTGGATAAACTCTATGAGTTCTTTGTACCAAGTATAAATGCCTGAACCATTGTTTTCATGGAGTGTGATCTAGAACTAGACCCAACCACCTTGCAGGCATTTCAAGACTTCTTGAAAAATATTTGGTCCCACAGAGAAAGTGCCTGATGACTTCTCCAACTTGGAGGTCTTGGACTGTGAAAAGTCCACTGAACATTGAGCCCCTGATTATCAGAGCCCAGATGAGGTAATAGTTATAAACAATAACACTTGCTCCCAGAGGTGCTTTTTCAAGAGGCAACTGGACTTTCTGGTTTTGAAGAGCTGAAGAAGCTTCTTGGATGGGAAGCGAAACGTCCCAAGAGCGAAAGCACTCTTGGGACAACCATGACCTGGATGATTGAGAATCTCCATAGATAACACTTGCTGTAATCTGTTCACTAGCACAGTTATTAAGATCTTTGTATGAACCTTTCATCGTTTTCATTTCTAATAATTAGAATTGTCTTATCTTTCCTTTGCATTAAACAATTTGCCAAAATGTTACTAGGTTTTTCACCGTAATATCTCCGTCATAAACATGTTAACTTGAATTCTATCTTCTGTGATATTATGGTATTTGGTTCTTCTATATTTTTCTGTATCAGGTAGTAGATGGACATCCTTTTTTTTTTCCTGATGTATCTTTATTTTGCTAGTGTATGTGCCTTTGTGTTTTTCCCTTTTGTTTTTTTTTAATCTATTACTTCAAAAGGAGTAAAAAAAAATGTTTTTTTAATTGTTCCAAGTAAACTCACATCATAATCAAGGATAAAATTATGAGTCATGTAAATTAGCATGTGACACTGAGAAAGAACATCATTGATTCTTCGGAGAAAAGATATGCCCTACATTTCGTTTTCTTGAAGGTATCCAAAATATCTGAATGGAGGTGATCCTTCTGTTAGTTAGGATATTTTTAAAAGCATCCCATTGCAATTTGCTAGAGGAAAGGTGTATCAGTACTGTATCTGAAGGCATGGAGGAAATCTACTTCAACATATTAGGTGCACAGTAGGGTGGGTTCTACTTACCTTTACTACCAGTTTGCAATGGGGCCGCGCAGAAGCATTTTCATGATGTCAGGGTCAGTGGGCGGGGCCTCCCGCCGGTTTTACTACCGGTTCTATAGAACTGGTACGAACCGGGGGCAACCCATCACTGGTGCACAGGATCAACAAGGGGAAAGAGGAACTGCCCTTAATCTCCATTTTTTGAGCTTCAATGCATCTGTGAACCATTGCAGGAGATGGAATGTTAGGTATTCTCGTTACTATATTATCATGCTTTATACATAGTCCTTGACTTACAACAGGTCATTTAGGGACTGTTCAAAGTTACAGTGTCACTGAAAAAGGGGATTCCTGGATGTTTTTCACACTTATGACCATTGCTGCATCTCCATGTTCACATGATCAAAACTCCGACGCTTGGCAACTAACTCATATTTATGACCTTTGCTATGTCCCAAGGTCATGTGATCCCCTTTTGCAACCTTTTGACAAGCAAAATCAACAGGGAAGCCAGATTCCCTTAACAACTATGCTACTAACTTAACAACTGCACTGATTCACTTAAAAACTGTGGCAATAAATGTCATAAAATGGGATAAAATTCACCTAATAAATGCCTCAGTTAACAACAGAAATGTTGAGCTCAGTTGTGGTCATAAGTGAAGGACTACCTGTTCCGAAAAAGACAACAGAATAGATAACAAATATGCTCTCATGAGAAGCTTATTTTAGCTACTTACTTATCTTGAAGAATTTTTAAAATTATGTTTTAGTCCCCCAAGCAATATCCTATGTGCCTGAAATATGTTTAGATTTAACAATGTGATAATTTTGTAAATCCTTAGGTCATTCTGAAGTGTTGTGGTCCTTTGTGTGTGGCTGGATTACATCAACTGAACCTTAGTCACTGCTGAATATTAAATATACTTTATCTGATCTTAAAGAAGGCTAAATATGGTACTGGGTTATACTTGGATGGGAGATTCTAGCTCTGTAGTCCAGATTAGAAAGGAAAAATAAAATTCTGGCGCTAACAGTTTATTTCCAAATGGTTACCAAAAAAATCATATGAATACAAGCTTCATTGAAGGGAAATGTTACTTTTAATGTGCAGCAGGGATCCAGTGGACAGCTATCATATTGGAAACTTCACCTGTGAATTACAACTGTATATTATTCAGAATAATAATTGAGGCATATTATTTATCAAATTAGACATTAATGTTTATTATTTTGTTTTAATTAACCTGGGCAGAGACTTACTTGTGTCCGAAACCTTCTTAAGTTTTCCACATCACATTACAGTATAGCTATTTACATTTTATACACAGAATAAATATTTAAATTTATACCGAGTGTAAGGAAACCAACTCTATGAAAAATGTTACATTACTTTCATAGAGTCATTTTTTTCTAGACTTAAAGAGATCAGCCATGCAGCTTTTTCCCCCATAGGCCAATTAACTATTTTGACTGTTTTACGTTCTACTTACAAAATTCCATGAAGAATAAAATTGTATTAGGGACTAATTGGCTGCCAGATGGTATTATTATAACTGAAGCAGTGTCTGTAATAATGAAACAGTGTTCTGCACTGTGATTTTAACTATTTCAGGCAACAGGTGATGATAACATTGTTTTAATGTATATATATGTATTTTCCTTTTAAACATATAAAATCTCTAAAGGCAAGGTGGTCACATTCAACAACTGCAAATTTTTAATCTCTTGATTGGAAAATGAAACTTTTAATCAAAATTTGACTTAACCATATAATTATATATAACTTCAAGGTTCTATGGCTCCAAATTATTACTAGGAGCCAAGACTTCAGGTATTTTTTTCCCCAAAAAGATACTTGTATCTTAACAAGGCAACTTCTTTTTCCAATTAAGATAAAAGTTCTAAAATCTTCCATTATTCACTCCTCTGTGATTTTATGTAGTTATCTGTCTGCCTGACAGAAATGTTGGCCTGTTTACACTGTAATTCCATAAGTCAAACTTTTCATATCACAATATTTCATTCTGCAAAGAGGTTTAGGAGGGTAAAATGAAATAATAATCTCACATAAATGACATCTACTTGGAGTAATTCTGTTAGAACTGGATTCTAGTAAGCCTATAGCTTTATCTGCATGTTCCATGTTTAATCAATGAATAGCATTAAAATCAATAGGAATACTTCATAGCAGTGGTGAAATCCTCTACGGGTTGCCACCGGTTTGCTGCCCAAGCATGTGCAGTGTGTGCCAAATGCATGCTACAGGTGTATGCACAGTGTGCACCAAATGTACGCTGCACACACATGCACAGTACACACCAAACGTGCATTTCATGTGGAAAAATAAGCCATTTGAAGGTAAGTGGAACAGTGAGGGGTGAACAGCTGTGCCGGGTGATTTCAGAAGCAGGATTTCCTGCTTTCTAGTGAATATAAGTCATGCAGCACAGCTGATCATCAGAAATACTGGTTTGGATGGACTTCCGGTTGACGTCGTAGCGGGAACCGACTGAAAAATAGCGGGCCCTGATGAGCCGCACGAAATCCAGCCAGATGAACCACTGGTGGGAGGCTTTCAAGCCATAGCCATCTTGCAGGGACGGTGAAGAAAAGAGATGTGTTTTGTGGACCGTGAGGAATCAGCAGTTTCCTCACTGGAACAGAAACGGCTCTCCTGAAACTGGGGCAGTGGCCATCTTATGGTGGCTATCATGAAACTGGGACAACCGGACTTAAGAATTGAGCTGGAGCGGTGTTTGGATGGAGAGCTAGAACTGGGTGAGATAATTGCCAATTTATACTAAAAGTAAAATTAAAATTGGAGTTTTAAAAGGAATTTCTGAGCTTGGATTAGCAGCTATCTGGCACTGCGGGGGGAAGCACATACGCAGAAAAAAGAAAAAACGGGGACTGTAATTCAAAAAGCTTAAGAAGAAGTCTTAGATCTGGAAAATTGAGAAAAGTAAAATATTTCAAAAGGAAGAAAAAGTGATTTTCGGAAGAATACAGCATTTTCTATGAGGATCTTAAAATTGCTGGATATTTTGACAATTAATTGGATTTAATAGACTATTTTATACGGAATAGAAATGGAGAGTGCTATCTGCTGGAGGAAAGAAAAAGTCATCTGATGTTTTAACCCATTCTTCATGATTTCTCAAAAGTTAGAAGCTCCTTCAAATCTTTGGCAAGGTTCACTTCATCTGGCTTGTGGACTTCTTTGAACACATTCAAGATCAGGAGGTACTATCTTTTCGTGGTACTTGCTAAGAGTAGAGAGGGGAAGAGTGTGTTTGAGAGAGAGAGAGAGAGAGATTGATTATTCTTCAATTGTAGTTTCATATACCAAATTAATGCTATTGTGTACTGTAGGAAGAAATATCCTTCTGGGTTCAGCTCCAAGTGGGGAAAAAGACACTGGAAACATGGAGACTGCTTGGAAAG
>JANHZT010008622.1:43492-58233 GCA_032468215.1 Stegonotus admiraltiensis | reverse complement strand
TAGAATTCTCAATTACCATGGGTAACTTTCTTTTTTAAAATAGAAAGAAAATGAATATTAGAATAATTTAACTTTTATGATAGTTTACATGTATTCCATTGATTAGTCTGCTACTTCAGACTTTAATATTCTTTCTGCAATTGACTTATACTGGTTTGGTCAAGAGACAGAGTAATATTAGATATTTTACATATGGTTTCAAGATACCCTTGACTCCTGGTGACCACATAGAAAAGTCTCTGCAAGGTGTCCCCTCCCCCCCAATTTTTCTTGAAAAAGTATGCTATTGTCTTCTTCCTAGGGCTGAGAGAAAACGACTGGGCCAAGGTCACTCAGCTGGCATTGTGTCTAAATAGCACAATAACTCACAGTCTCCCATGTTTCTAGCCAAGCGCCTTAACCATTATGCCAAACTGTCACTTATATTAGATATTACTATTTCTTAATTCAAAGAAAGCAATTCTTCATTGGAAATGCATAACCTAATTCACTTTGCTCTTGCAATTCCCATCATAAATTTGCAGGCAGAAAAGAGTGTTTTAGCAAGGAGAGCCTTCAAGCACCCTGGCCTAGCAGACTAGCTGTTTTTTTGATATGCACAGCTTTTGTCCTACTTACTGCCTAGGTGAATATTTATTATTTAGTCCCTATTAGATCAGACACTTTTGCTGAAATTGTGTGTAGGTACTGAATGACATAACACCTACGCTTTGCCAGACAAAATACAAGAACAGAATTCTTCAACAAGCAAAAGTCATTCAGGCATGCTTGCATTCTAGGATGGTTTCTCTAAGACAAAAAGATTATCAATGGATCCTTTCCAACTCAATTTTGGAATCGCCATAATATCCTTATTTGTTTTAAAGCGAAAACAATGACTCTAAGAGGAAAGTGAGACTTTGTTCATTTACTGATAGTGGGAGATTAATTAATATACTCATTACACTTAAAAGCCTGGATGTACCTGTCTTCCCACAGAGATACCCACAGCGCAATCAGTGGTAATTTAAAAATCAATTTCCCTTCCATAGTAATTAAATGTGTCCATTTAAGCAGATATAATTGATAGTGCTTGCAACTAATTTCAAAGCAGGGGATCTTCGGGGATTCTATAAAAGATTAGTAGATATGAGCTCAGCTTTTGCTTTCAAGAAACAAAAAGGAATGAATGGCAACTAAATTGTTGGTTCTGTGCTATTGTTTGAACTGTCTGTGATAGATGTCACACATCCAAGAGCATCAAATACAATGAAGGTTGAAGCATTCTGACAGTGCGTGACAGCATTCCTGAGAATCAGACTCTAACTCAATTCAAGCAAGGATAAGGGAAACAGTCACTGCTTCACTAATCTTTGTATGTACTTAACTCTGTTTATAGCTGTATAAAAGAATTACCCCACCAAACAACCTGGATCATTTTGCATCCTAGGGTTCAGGGGTGAGTTCTACTTACCTCTGCTACCGGTTCACAATGGGAGCGTGCACGCTCCTGTGCATGTGCAGATTGTCTGTGATGACATTTGGCTGGGTGGGCGGAGCCTCCCACCACCGTTACTATCGGTTCACAAGAAGTGGACTGAACCAGGAGCAACCCATCACTGCTAGAGTTACAGCTCTATGAGTACCCAGAGGCTCATTTCAACTTGAATAACTTTTGCAGGAACCAATGATAGATTTAACCTACTTACAATAGCCATGGTTGCATCACAGCAGATGCAAAGGATGTTTCTCTACCACTAGGCTGAGTTGAGCAGTCCCAGATCCAAAATTCAATGCCACCAAAAGCTATCTTTCGGTTCCTTTTGGCCCCCTCTAATTACTATTGCTATAATCGCTATATTGCTATTGCAGAAAATCATGAATCATAACCACAAATTTGCCAACTACTTTTTAGCCAAGCATATTATACAAACCCAGCCTTCATGGGTTTTTGATTCAGTTTATCATGCAAACTCAAAATGTGTATCATTTTCATAAATCATTATTCAGTTAGCCAAAGGTAAACAAGCCATGCAAACACAAGCATTTGGCCACACAATACACATTTCCCCTCCTCACCTGCTGTTACTGAAATAAATTCTCATCTGATTGACTCCTCATGCTCAATCTTCTTAAAAGGGATGGTTTGAATTAGATTGATCCATATTGTTACAAGTACTGACTAAACTATTTAAAATCCCAGGATGTGTCATATAGTTATCTCATCAACTGTTACCAAAGGTTTACGTAGGTGTCCTGAATGACTTTTTCCAGTCAGAAGTTGCAAAGGAATCGCTTCTTTCATTGTTTTGACAGGTCTTTGAATTCTCCTATTTTTGTTTGTTCTTTTAATCCCAATGCCCTTCGCCCACTAAAATAAGTAAAGAAATGCTCCATGTATTCAAAGTGCCCATAAATATTTTTAGCTATTTTACCCTTGCTAATTTAAATTCTTTTACAAATAAATTTGGGATGGCAGTGTACCCTGTGATATATGTTCAGCTACCTTGAACAAGCCATTATTCAGAATCTCTTAAAACAAGGGGGTTTGACTTGATTTCCAGCATTGTCAAGCTAAAGAATAGTGAATTTGCACAGGCAGTAAATTTTATGCCTTGCAAATACGTGCTGAGGACAGTCCTCAGGAGATGGGATTTCTGAATTTTTTCAATATGATTATCACAGGTTTAGGCTTGTAAATTACACCTATAGATTTTTCTGCTATCTTTGTTATTATGAATTTTCAACATCCAAGCTGAATGCCAACAGCATGTTTGTGACTTCCCAAGAATAAGGGAAGGCATATCAGGGGTTGCTTTTTATATATTTTATATTTATGTAGTCTATCTGCCTACTGATCTATTTATTTTTGTTACAAGAGCTTTTGTGGTCTATGGATGCAGTTGAGTTTTTATTAATCTAGTTAGCATAGATTAATAGAAGTCTCCCCCTGCATTGCTTTTCATTCTTTAATGAAAAGAATAATCTGCTTCCAAATAAAGTATTAGTTCTCTAATACTTCTCATTTCAAATAGCCAGTGGTATAAAAAAAATGCTACTTCACTTCTTCTACTGAGAGATAAGCTAGATTCACATAGCATAAAACACCACAATGTGGCTCATTTTGTCTTGGCTTAACATGTGAAGTGAATTCAAACACTTTGATTAACAGAACATAATTTGGTTTATTATGTGGCCCCAGCCAATTATACTTTAGTCAACAAACTACAGTTAAGCAAATCGCAGCTTAAAATCATACATTCTGCTTCTGTGTCCTTCTGTAAGGAAATTTGAACTGACAGTGAGGTTTCTGAAAGTAATGTCGACTTAGGTTTCCAATAAATTTAATAACTTAGGTTTAAAAAAAATTATCGGATTAAAACAAAAAAGCAATCATAAGCATTTTAGGAAAAAATGTGAAATGTGTTTTAGAGTACTACCTATTAGGCTAACTCAAATTCAGCTAATAAAGGAGGAGACTTTGTCAAGTCTGATCTTTGTATAATCTTAAATGGAATGTAGGAGTTGACTGCAGACAGACATTCAAATTATGCTCTATCAGATGCTGAAATGGTTTCTGATTGCTTCTAAGAGAGTAGAGAGGAATAAACAATTATTTATCTGACATTCATGAAAATATAAAATCTGTCTGCTCTTCAAAACCATCTCCATCCTTACATGAAAGACATCAATTTCTCAAGAAGTAGGAAACAAAGTTTTTATAAAAAACTTAAGATAATATGAGATGAAGTACACTTTTAAAAAAAACCAACAAATGCCACTTTGAGTGAATTTTTCTTGCAGTTTGAAAAGTTGAAATCTCAGGGTACAAAATCCCATTTGACAAGTCTTCTTGTATCACTATAAGATGCCATCGATAAATGTCTAATTTTAGTATCCAGAAAGTCCCAGAAATCAAAAGCAAATTGACTAGATAGAACATCAACTATTCCATGCTCTACAATGCTTTCAAGAAAGCAGCAAGAGCTCACAATTGTTACCTTTTTTAAAAAAATGAAATGTTTTAATGAAAAGAGTAGCCCTAAGATAGAAATTTCCAGGCCCTTAGAATTGCCTTTTTATCTTATCTCTTAGCCTCTAAAATTCTTACAATAGAGGTTGCAGAAAGTTAGCACCCACCCCTCTCCTAGAAGAATGAAATATTTTAGGAAATATTTAAAAGGCAGAATATACATTCTTGCACAGAAACAGGAAGTTCAAGTGCAAAGCCCAAGAGAAGGTATAAAAACCCTCCACTCTCAACTCCATTTTGGTCAGCTGCTCAGAACACATGTGGTTCTGCTTTATCATTAAACCTTTTTCCAATCAGCCTCCAGCTCCACTTTGTCTCCAGTGCCTTTCTCCCAGCTTGGAACTGAACCAGATGGATATTTCTTCCGACAAGGTGAACCTGTACTTACATCAGGTATGATCCCAGAACATTAATTAATGATTGTGCCAAAACATTGGCTGCCTTTTAATGTAATAAACAATCCAAATCTACCAAGAAAGCATTAGAACCAGGTAAAAGTTTATTTCCACAGACTAATATGGCTTGTGAACAATTAATTCTAATATAAAAATAATTCTTGGATACCTAAATGTCTCCTTTATAAAAGTATATAATCATAATTTTAAGTATAATTCAAGAAATGCTTATTAATGGTTTATAAAGGGAGATATATAGATACTGAATTAGTTCCTTAATCCTGTTTGAAGTATAATGGGATGCTAGTGAGACATATTTGAGAATGAGGCTTCCTGAGCATGGTGGGTGAATATGTACATTGTGCTAAACTATGTTTATTTTATCATGATTTATTATATACCAGTCATTCTCATATTATACAAACGATTACTTGCATTATTTAAACTTTAAACAAAATTAGTTATTTTGGTGAAGAAGAAATAGCTGAGCATGGCAGAAATGTATTTTAACTAAATTACAAGATGCTTTCCACTTATTATCAGCATATCTCTATAACAAAGAGCACCTAGATAAATCTGGATGAAGTTTGTGCATGTATGTGATTTGAGAAAATGTGAACAAAATCTACACAATCACTGACTACTACTCAATATTGCATTTAAAGTACTGTAATGTGGATGACTGAAAAACATTGAATATGCAAAACATTCGGAATAAATTTTTAACAAATTCAATACCTGCTTTTACATCTTATGTCCAGCAGAGGGGAACAGCTATCATCTCAGTTTATCATTTCACAATAAACCTTTGAAGGTCATCAGACGTAGATAGAATAGCTACAGCAAACCCAGCATTTTCAGTATATATCAATCATTTTCTTCAAAATATTCGTAAGAGTATAACACAGTATGTTTATTCAGATGTTTACTGCCTTGCATTCTTTTGAATTTATTGACCTTATCTAATGCTAACAATTCTAGTTCTAATTACAATAGATCTACTATAGAAAATAATACAGCAACATCTCTTTATATGAGCTGGACTGGCTCAGCTATGTACTTATCTTGGCAGCAAGAGAGAAGTGGCAAGCTACTTTCAGATTCTCTCTGACTTCTCACTTTAATTTACAGCCATAGAATTTCCTAATACTACAGTGAATTCCAAGTACTAATCAGCTGTGATCTTGTTTTTTTTACAGCAGCCAAATTAACCTGGATTTTCAAACCTTGCTTTTAAAGCATGGGAATATCAGCCTATTGAGTGGCATACAAACAAATGCAAAATTATTAACACTTGGTATATCTGTCTTGAAGCATTATGACAGCAGTTTGCCATTGTCTTCTTCATTCCCCCCCCCAATTCCAATTTGTAACCCTGAGATTTTCTGATGATTTCCCATCCACCACATCCATTTTGTTTTGTGAGATCAGCCAGGGTGTATTAGGTCAATGTATCTCGATCTCAGTTACTTTTAAGATGTGTGGACTTCATCTCCCAGAATTCCCCAGACAGCATGAGGAATAAAAGTTGGAAAGGACCTCCTTCTAGTCCCTTGCACAAGCAGGAGACCCCATATCATCCCAGACTAAATGTCCAAGCTCTTCTTTAAAACCTCCAGTGTCGGAGTACCCACAAATTCCACTACTTAATTGTTCTCACTGTCAGGCATTTTTTCTTTAGTTTCAGGGTGCTTGTCTCCTTTATAAATTTCCATCCGTAACTTCTTGTCCTGCCTTCATGCGCTTTGGAGAATAGGATGACCCCTTCTTCTTTGTGGCAGCCCCTCAGATATTCGATCACTGCTATCATGTCACCCCTAGCCCTTCTCTTTGCTAGAGTAGACATACCTAGTTCCTGCAAATGTTTTTTCCATGTTTTAGCATCCATGCTCCTAATCATCTTTATTGCTCCTTGCATTTTTTCTAGAGTCTCAACATTTTTTTTTCTATGTGTGTTGTGCTGACCAAAATTGAATTCAGCACTCCAAGCCTGCTCTTACCAAAGCAGTGTAAAGTGACGCTAACACTTCACGTGCTCTGTTCCTCTACTGATGCATCCTAAATTGGCTTTTTGGCAGCTGCAGCACACTGGTGGCTTGGTTGGGAAATTCTTGGGAGTTGGAGGTCCACGCATTTTATAGCAGCTGAGGTTGAGAAACGCTGACCTAAGAGATGCCATCTAACTGGAATGCAGTAAAGGGAAAATCTTAGAGCCTCTCCTACCCCTTCCCTACTTTTACTTAAAGGAGTCGCGTTATCGCGGCAAAAAATCCAGGGAGCGATAGAACAACGGTACCCTCCGCTCTTTCCCTCCTCCCTCCTATTTCCTATTGGTGGAGAGCGTGTTACGTAAAACGCTCCGCGAGCAAGTGGGAGTCGAAGAGCGGAAGTTATTCTGATATTCGGGGGAATTGACGGCCAATTCCATTTGATGACGGGACAGGGGGGCGGGTCTAAAGAGAAAAAAAAAACAACCTCCCTATCGTGAACCCGGAAGAGGTTGACCCATGCGAGTGGGGAGTTTCCTGAGGGAGCATCATGGCTGCGCCGATAGGATCTGCTCTGCAGCAACCGGAGTCTCTCCCTCCGCCCAAGAAGATCGTAGCCCCCACCGTGTCTCAGATTAACGCGGAGTTCGTGACGCAGGTACAGGCCGCGGCCGGAGGAGGAGTTCTGCCCTGGAGCCCCGGACTGGGCTGGGTTTGGAAGGAGAGGGGTAGTTTTGCTTTGGTCGGAGCTTCTCGAAAACCTCTTCCTCCTGGCTTCCCTCCTATCTGGAAGAAACGAGAAATTTCCTGACTGTTAGAACAATTAATCGGTGGAACAACTTGCCTCCAGAACTTGAAGTTTCTAAGAAGACATTGGGCAACCATTTGTCTGAAATGGTATAGAATAGGATAAGATAGAGAGGGTGTTGGGATGGAATAGGGATAGGATGGGGTGGGATGGGGATGGAATAGGAATAGGATTGGGATGGGATGGGATGGGATGGAATAGGATTGGGATGGAATAGGGATAGGATTGGCATGGGATGGAATAGGATGGCATAGGATAGGATAGGGATGGGGATAGGATTGGGATGGAATAGGGATAGGATTGGCATGGGATGGGATGGGATGGGATGGGGATGGGGATAGGATTGGGGTGGAATAGGGATAGGATTGGGATGGAATAGGGATAGGATTGGGGTGGAATAGGAATAGGATTGGGATGGGATAGGGATGGGATGGGATGGGATGGAATAAAAATAGGATTGGCATGGGATGGGATAGGGATGGGGATAGGATTGGGATGGAATAGGAATAGAATTGGAATAGAGATAGGATTGGGATGGATGGGATAGGATTGGCATGGAATAGGGATAGGATTGGGATGGAATTAGGGATAGGATTGGGATGGGATGGGATAGGGATGGGGATAGGAATAGAATTCTTTATTGACTAAGTCTAATTAGACACACAAGGAATTTGCCTCCAATGCATAAGCTCTCAGTACATGCAACAATAGTGAAAGATCATTATTATAGTCATTGTAAAAATGCATTCATCATAAAACATTAGATACAACACTTAGTGATAGTCATGGATACTAAATAAACAATCAACATAAATCATACTAGGACACTAAACAGACAATATAAATCGTAAGAGCTTCCAGCCTGAGTGGGGTGGGGGTGGGGGGGTTGGACTAGAAGACCTCCAAGATCCCAACACAGAACTGTGTTTGGGGATTTAGGATCAAATCAAAGGCTGACACATATTCTGTTATTCCATTTCTGGGTAAGCAACTTTATGCAAAGCACAGAGAAGAAGTATAATACGTTGCTAGCGGTTACAATTTTAGATATATGATTAGAATTGACCACCTTGAATAAGAAAGGAACAAAAAGATGCTCTTACACACAGCTTAATTTTGCTTCTATTGATAAACATTCATTCATAGATTATATACCCAGTTCCTTGGCCATTGCTAAAATCCCCTGCTATTGCATTCTTGACATCTGGCTTTTTAAAAACATCTTGGGAAAAAGAGAGTCCACCACTTCTTGAGGCAAGCTGTTTCATTTTTTTTAAAGATTTAGTTGTTAGAAAATTATTTCTGGTTCTAATTTAAACCCTTTGTTTTTTACATCCTTTGGAACAAATCTGAACAAGCCGACCTTATATCTGACAATCCTTTGGATACCTGAGAAGAACTTTTGTAACTCCCAGGAATCTTCTCTCCAGTTGTCATGCCAGATTACTTATCAAATGAAAATTACTGTTAGTCCTCGAGTTACGACCACAGTTGAGGCCAAAATTTATGTTGCTGAGTGAAATATTTACTAAGGGTGTTTGCCCCATTTTACGACATTTCTTGCCACCGTTAAGTGAATCATTGCATTTGTTAAGTTAGTAACGTGGTTAACTGTTAAGTGAATTTGGTTTCCCCATTGACTTTGCTTGTCAGAAGGTTGCAAAAGCTGATCAGATGACTCTGGGACACTGCAGCTGTCATAAATATGAACCAGTTGCCAAGCACCTGAATTTTGATCATGTGGGCACAGGGATTTTTGCAACGGTCGTAAGTGTGAAAAACAGTCATAAGTCACTTTTTTTAAAAACTTGAAAGGTCACTAAATGAACTATTGTAAATTGAGGACGACCTGTATATGCCCCAAAATGTGAAATGGAAACTAACCCAAGAGTGAGTTACTAGATTAAACTATCTAATATGTCTTCATTTTTCTAATACACTTTTAATCTCACATAACAGTATACATTTAACATTGTAAATGCAGCACCTATAGTGTATATGAATAGTATAATTGAATGATGTAACCTTTTATTTTGCAGCTGGCAAATAAATATTGGGCACCACATGTCAAGAAAAAGCTGCCATTTGAGTCAAGGGTAACTGTTTAAATATAATACTTAGTAATTTGTTCTTAACAAATTTGTTCTTAATTACAATTTGACAATAAATACCAAAAATAAAAATAATGTTGTTTAATTTGATAAAGAGCAATAATATCAATCTATTTTTTGTAGTTTATATCTTTACAGTAAAACAATATTGATTTTACTCTTAAAATTACCTAGCAAAAATTTTCATTTTGAAAGTTTAATTACCGTACTTTTTTATATTCTAGATGCATTCTTATTTTTAACAAGACATTTGTAAAATTTCTGTAGTAATAGAAAACTTAATTGTAATAACAGTGCTGGATAATTTATTGCTTATTTAGTTCCTTGTAAATACAGATTACTGGGAAAAGGGAAATACATAAGACAATCGTTTTACTATACATTTTAATTTCTTTCTTCTTTTTTAGGTTATTGAAGATGTGTATGGAAAAGAAATTGTTAGATCAAAGTATGTACTATATACTTACGAATAACTGCCAAATGGCTTATTTTATAGATAAATTTTATGCATTCTAAATAATGACAGCATAGTAAAAAATGACTTGATGTGAGCTTTTTTCTTCCATAAATTGTATTGCTTGGGCAGTTTTATTCACTGGAATAAACAAATAATCCAGATCAGGCCTTTATGAAGCATATTTGTATAAAAAATCTATGCCTGGTTTAGGCTGAGATATTCCTCTTTACTGATTTTGAAGTGACAATTTTTTTATTGATTTCAGATTTGCTATTAGAAAAATAATGCTTCTAGAATTTAGGTAAGTTTTTTTTACAGAAAATAAATCTAAAGTATGAAGTGATTATAGAATGAATTGATACTAGCTCCAAATCTGATGACAGGTGGTCTGGTAATAGGAGGGTTGTGTGAATTTGTGGGTTTGATTCCAAAATTATGGTTCAGAATGTACAGCAGAGAAAACTTAACACCTCCTTTTAAAGTTTGCTTGTTAAACAATCACAAAAGATGATCACATGATCCCAGGAAACTGTAACCATTATAAATGTGAGTGAGTTGTCAAGCATGGTCATAAGTGAAAAGTGGTCATAAGCCACTTTTTTCAGTGCCATTGTAACGTCGAACGGTCATTAAGCAAACTGTTGTAGGTTGAGAACACACACTTATGTTCTGGTATCAACATTGTTTAAAGATACTGGTGTACCATATGTATTACTTTGCATTGACCCATAATATAAAGTCCTGACGGATATGCATCAGTATCTGAATACAGTTATGAGACCATTTAATTTGAAGTGTCTGTAACTTCTGAATATGGTCCCTTATTGGACCTGTATTTTGGAGTCAAAGAGTGTTGTTTATATATGTGCTTTTTTGTTTGTTTTTGTTTAATATGTTTAATGTTTGCATAATATGACTTTCATAAAACTTTATGTCTGTTAGTGAGGCAGCAGACGTTTGTTTCGCTCTAATAAATTGGTGGTGTGCTTTTTCTTTTCTTTTTCTTTTTTTTTTTGGCTATGTAGTCAAATTGAAGCAATGTTCAAATGCACATAATGTCTGTACCAATACAGTAGAACCTCTGGTCACGAACGCTTCTGACCACGACCAAATTGGGTTCCGACCAAAACATTCACTTTTTTTTGTGTGTGTGTGGCCAACTTCTGTGCCATTTTTGTTAAACTGCCAGATTTCCAAAATTAGGTTCAGATCACGACCAAATCGAGTTGCTACCAAAGTTATGAAACGAATTATGGTCGTGGCCCAAGGTTCTACTGTATATGTAGAATGTCTATTCATTTAATGAATGGAAATTTCAAGAGGACCAATGTTTTTGCCTTGTATTCTTGAATTGTTCCAATTTTCACAAATAAGTTTGCTCCAATAAGTTATGTTGGAAGATAACACTGAAAGCTAGTTACAAGGCTTATAGAAAAGTTTTCACAAACAATTGCACTGCTGATCTCCTGATTAGTGACATACAAGACAGATGGTCACTATTTTCTCCCCCTTCATTTCAGTCAGTACCTGGAAAATTACTTATGGGTGAATTATGCTCCTGAATTGTCTAGCAAAGCTTATTTGATGTCCATCTGTTGTATGGTGAATGAAAAGTTCAGAGAAAATGTTCCAGCTTGGGAGGTAATAAACTTCTGTCATAGCAAGCAGAAACTTTGACTTAATTTTCATGTTTCTTGTTAACCACTTAAAAAGTTATCAAATGTTAGAGTATACAGTACATTGATCATTCCTTATCTGAAGTCACCTGCCACTATATTATACATTGCATAATTGATAGTTTAAAAGTTTTACAGTGGAAGCAGAGTCAATGTGAAAAGTATTGTTTTGGCAGCGGAATGCATTTTTTTACGCATTGCTACTTTTTTAAAAAGCTAGAATTTAATGGAAAGTATATCCTGCAAAATAAAGTAATACAATTTTTCATTTGTATGTACTTATGTTTATATGTATTTATATGTTAGGGTGTAGGTATATACATATGTTTGTATATAGCATATCTCTCTGTGTGCTATCTATGTTTACACTTTTGAAAGCAGCAACAAAATTTCATTTTTAATGTGTGTCAGAGTACACACAGGGGAATAAATGACAAAAGTTATCTTATTATTATAAGGTTACTGCATGGGAAATGAAAAGCAGCTTCACCCTTCTTCAACTTTATATAATTGAACTGATATGTGCTTCCACGTTCTCTCATAGGGAATTTCTTCTGAGCATGTGCAGAGGATGTGGGGAAGTCCTCAGATTAGCCTACCTTTTGGAGGGCACAGCCAGCTTGAGCTTTGAGGAGTGGTACTTCATATGGTTTTGCCATAAGTGAAGCCCTCGTTTGAATGATTTGCATAGGTTACAGACAGAAAGCAGATAAGTACTAAAATAAAACAGTGTAGGAGCCAAATATTCTTGATTCCTCTGCAAGTTGCCTCCCAGCTTTCTTTCTCTTGTAGTCTTATGGAATAGATGTTGAAAATGGCAGTGAAGGGAAAGGAAAAACATGGGGGGTGGGGGCTGGGAACTAACCTTTCAATGGAATCCTGCTAGCCTTACTTTTCCTTTTTACTTGTTGCAGGCTGAGAGGATGCTTGTGGACAACTATTAGTTCACCAACCTCACCTATTAGGGTGTGGTTGGTAATAACCTATTAGGGACCAACTTCAGTAAAGTTGAATGTCTTAGTGAATTGATTGTGTCCTTCATCTCTTAATCTTCAGATTCAGTGTTAAGTACAGAGGTTAAGGAATTGGTCCACATTATTGGCCCAATTCCTTGAACATCGTCCTCAGATTTCCACATAGGCAGGACAATTAAGATTATCCATTTATGTGCATTAGGAACTCTCCTTATAACAGGTTCCCAGCTGTCTATGCCAGGGGTGTCAAAGTCACATCATCACGGCAGCGTCATGTGACATATTGGGATTCCCCCCCTTTGCTAAATCTGGGCGTGGGCGTGGCCAGCGTGTGACGCATCCGCCCCACAGGCTGCAAGTTTGACAGCCTTGGTCTATGCAAACCTTATATTTCAGCATATGAGAAGCATATGAGAGTCTTTGTATTCATATGGTACGTGAATATGAAAATGGGAACAGAACTTGTATTTGTCTCAAGGTCTTTATTTTCCCCAAATGTTGTTGCATCTGAACTTACTGACAATCTGCTTCTACTTCTGTTTTTTGCTTAGACATTCAAGAAGAAGCCACAGCAGTTTCCATTCTTTTTCAAACGTGTGCTAGAGGCTTCCTTGGCAGAGAAAGATAGTGAAATCACTCTGCAAGAGCAGACAATACTCTTGCTGTTTCTTGATCATTGTTTCAACAGTTTGGTAAGTTTATTTTTCAAATATTGTTACAATTAATGATACTTTTAGCATACAGTGAAAAAGAGCCTACTGTAATACCAATTCACTATAGCATCATTATTTGTTAGCATTGCTAGCCTGCTTTGCTGCCTTCTTAAAATAAAAACAAATACAAACAAATCTCCCCCTCCAAAATTTTGCACTACAAGAAAGTTTAAAATACTTTGAGGCACTAAAGTAAAGATGCTACTAGAGTGGTCAAAGAGAGGTTATGGAAAAACATAAAACCTAGAGCTTGGAAGCAAATCAAGAATAGTAGAAAGATATATTTACTAGGTCAGTGATGGCTAACCTTTTTGCCGTCCCGTGCCAAAAGCGGGGGGAGCATGGGGGGATTGTGCGTGTGCATGCCCACACCCATAATTCAATGCCCCCCACGCCCTGCCCTCCTGCACATGTATGTGTGCTCCCCCTGCTTTTGGCACGTGATGGCACGGTTGGCCTGTTTTTCACTCTTCCCCAGGCTCCAAAGGCTTTCTAGGAGCCTGGGGAGGGCGAAAACAGCCTTCCTCACACCCCTGGAGGCCCTCTGAAGGCCGGAAACAGCCCATTTCCTGACTTCTGGTGGGCCTGGAAGGCCCGAAAATCAGCTGGCTGGCATGCACATGCATGCTGGAGCTGACCTAGGGCAACGCTCGTGTGCCCTCAGATATGGCTTCTGCCATAGGTTCGCCAACACGGTACTAGGTATTCGCCCAGAGGGGCTGAATAAGAAAAAATGGTATCTCGCTCTACATATTTTAATTGCAGCTAGAATAGTGTTCACCCAACAGTGCAAAGGAAAAGAGATACCAGCTAGTACCCAAATTATAAATAAAGTATTAAGGTGGACAGAATGACGTATATGTTGAAAGAAAAAGAAGATTCCGATTTTTTTCAAAGTTGGTACAGTTGGTACCGGTGGTTGAATAAAAGAATTGAGACGAAGTGAGGGCCTAGGCAATCATGAGGAGAGATATATTTATTTAGATTGAAAGATAATTGTATGAAAATAATATCTAGGGATTACTTACCCTACTCTGTGTTGTGGGCATAATTATTTACCAATGAGGGCAGGGACAATATCTGCCGGGATAGATGTGTTTGTATGTTTAGTGCTATGAATGGGTGGGGGAGGGAGGGAGGGGAATGTATGGTTGTTGTTTTTATGTATAAATAATGTCTTTGTCTTGTGTTGATTTTAATCTGGAAAAACTAATAAAATTTATTTTTTTTTAAAAAAAAAGAAGAGCTTTATGGACAATAGGAGCTGCTCCCTAGCCGCGACTGGTTCTGTCATCTCTTTTGGGCAACTGATTTTCCCCCATGCATATACAGTGCATGATCTAGACCAGGGATATCAAACTCAATTTCATTGAGGGCCACATCAGCATTGTGTTTAACCTCAGAGGGCTTGGGTGGACGTAGTAGGGGTGGGAGTGGCCATGGTGGGCATTTGACACAGGCTTAAGATGCTTTTTCCCCTTTTGCATTCAAAACAGCTATTTCAGACAAAGGGAGATTTCTGGCATAAATAGTCTCAATTCCATAATGTAGAGATTAAAGACATGTAGAGTCCCCAGCTGCTATGGGGCTTGACTCTTTTGTATAGG
>JANHZT010008622.1:0-30918 GCA_032468215.1 Stegonotus admiraltiensis | reverse complement strand
TTCGCGCTCCAGGATTTCTCCTGGGGCACTTGGGGGGCTCTACCTCCGCCTGTCTGCTCTCCTCTCTTCCCTTCGCCCGGGGAGAGAGTTTCCAAGCCTCCAGCCAGCTGTTTTTCGGCTGTTCTGGGGCTTTTACCGTGCCGGGGAACGGGTGCCCATAAAAGAGCGTCTGCGAGGTTCGCGGAGCCAACCGGAAGTACTTTGGATAAGTTTTTGATAGGCTAGAAATAGACCAAATTGTTTGATGCTTTCAAGGTAATTCCAGCACCTGAACATTTTATTTGCAAGCAATTGGCAAGTACTCATAAAGATGTTTTTTTTTTCCCTAGGTCTCTCGACATGAATGTAGAATTTCTCAAATTCAGCAGCTTAATCAGATGCCTCTGTATCCCACTGAGAAGATTATTTGGGATGAAAATATTGTTCCAACTGAATACTATTCTGGAGAAGGTAAAACTTGCTGAAATAGATTTAGATTTCTGAATACAAGAAGGTATTTTATGAAAATGAGTTTTAAAATCAAGTGAATCTCTTTGTGGAAAGTGTTCATCCTATTTCCTTTGGATAGCTGTCTTCCCTGATTTGTTGAGATAGAAAGATGTGACTTCCTTTTTTCCTATTGGGTCTATATTCTAGAAAAAAATACATAAGAAAGACAGTTAACAAAGAAAGAAGTTGGATGAAAAGGTAGAGTAAGCTAGTGAAGAATATTTATTTTCCTATATTTTTCTGTAACCCAAAGATTATTAAAGAGTTCACTAAGTTTTATTAGCCTATGAAGACCTAGGATTTGTGCTAAAGGCCTCTTGGGAAGGAAAGCATGGCTCTCTAAAAATATGAAATGCTGCAATCACAAGCTTCCTTTATGATGTTATCGTAAAAACAGGAATTTCCAAGGGCAATGCATTTACTAAACATTGCAATTAGAAGAGACTTTTTACATAATCATTGAAAACCTATATCCCTAAAGGCACATAGCGGGTGCAAAATCTTATGTCACTCAGAATAGTCAGTCTGAATGGTCCAGGGCTGAAAGGGCTTTTCCTCAGACCGTGTTCTTTTAAGTGTTCTAGAAATAGTTCTACCTCAGATAAGCCTATTCCAGGTTGGAACATTACAGAATGGAATCTTCCCATTTCAATCATTGAAATACTGGAAATGAAATATATTGTACAGTTCTAAGAGATAATAATTAGAGAAGGAGAGAATGTAAGAGTTTGGCTATGTCATCCAGGCCTTTATCCATGTGCTGGCGGACAATTATACAGCGCTCTTCTTCAATATATGTTCTGTGAAGTAGATTTGGGTATCCTAAAACATGAATAAGAGTACATTTCCCTTTGTATATTTCTTGTCCAATAAATGGACACTGGGTCCTTGGGGTGCAAACCTAATCCATACATCTTTAAACTTTTAATTTAAAACTGACATTGAGGGTATGTGTAATATTAAAATATGTCTACAAATCCATATTTGAATATGGGCTTAGAGTAGACTAACTGACTACAACTCAGCTGGGTCCATTCAGGAGTACAAATATATATATATATATATATATATATATATGTATGTATGTATGTATGTATGTATGTATGTACGTACGTACACACACACACACACACACACACACACATAGATATAGATATAGATATATACAGATATATATCTCGTAGGGGTGATATCTTTAGTCTCCTGACTCAAACGCAGATTGCATTGAAAGAGGAAACCAGTGCATGTAATCTGCTCCACTTTTTATGAACAATGTATATGCTTTTATATGTGACAAAATAAGTTTAGATCTCTGCCTTGGATTTGTAATTCTCTGTATTTCTACTCTAAAGAAATCGTTCCTTTGAATTCAGTGAGACTTGCTTGCTGGTAAATAGCATAGAGTTGCAGCTGCAGTATTTAATACAAAAAATTAATTCCCAGAAGAAACGAGAGATAAATTCTCCCATCCATTTTTTTCTTCCAGGCTGTCTTGCCCTCCCAAAATTGAATTTACAGTTTCTAACTCTTCATGATTACCTTCTGAGAAATTTCAACCTCTTTCGCTTGGAGTCTACTTATGAAATCAGACAAGACATTGAAGATAGTGTCAGTAGGATGAAACCATGGTAACATACACAGTGGTTACATTAAAGATATGGTATGTACAGGTAGTCCTGGACTTACAGCAGTTCATTTAGTGACTGAAGTTATAGCGGCATTGAAAAAAGAGACTTATGACTGTTTTTCACACTTACGATCGTTGCAGCATCCCCGTAGTCACGTGATCGCAATTTGGGTACTTGGCAACTGGTTCATGTTTATGATGGTTGCAGTATCCCAGGATCATGTGATCAACTTTTGCAACCTTCTGATGGGGATATCAGAAGGGGAAGCCAGATTCATTTAACATCTGTGGTGTTAACAACTGCAGTGAGTCACTTAACAGCTGTGACAAGAAAGGTCATCAAATGGGGCAAGATCACTTAACTAATGTCTCACTTAGCAACGGAAATTTTTGTGGTCATAAGTCAAGGACTACCTGTACTAAAAAGGATTTTCTATGCCTATGATGCTTTTTGTTTTGTCATTCCTTTTTTTCCCCTTAGCTATGGGAAATTAACTAAATTAGAAGAATGTTGAATGGATTTCATTCTGTTTTATTCTCATGTTCACCTAGAAAGCGAATTTTACAGGACCAGATTATGGGAAAGGGTATAATTACTCAACTGGCTAGATTAATTATGGTGCTTTTTAGATGGAAACATGCTTTGAAGGCCATGGGTTATTTTTTATGCTTTGTTTCTAGAGATGTTTTTAAGGAATTTCAGTCTTTGGAAAAAGTGTGTAATGAGGGGTTTTTTAAAAGGTTTACAGCTTCTTATTTCTAATCTTGGTTATTAGGCAATCAGAATATGGTGGTATTGTCTTTGGTGGATGGGCTCGTATGGCACAGCCCATTGTCTCTTTCACCATCATAGAGGTGGCAAAGCCAAACATAGGAGAAAATTGGCCAATGAGAGTCCGTGCAGATGTTACAATTAACTTGAACATTAGAGACAACATCAAAGATGAATGGGAAGGTATGTTTGAGTGTGTTGGTATATTAAATCCTTAAGAGGTCATTAATTCATTTCAACTGAATGTTAAACCTGTAAAAAACCATTATAGTGCATTCAGTAAAACGTAAATGGTACAAATTGTCAAATGTTATGTCTGCTCTGTATATTGTTCTTCAGTTTGAATAGAGAACTGTAATCTTCAAAGTCACGAATAGATAATTATTTTTAACTCTTTCTGTTAGCATATATTAGATGGCAAACCATATAAACATTACAAAATAATTAAAATTTTTGTATAGCATACCTAATTTCTAGATTTACAATTCTTTATCAAGGATAAATATCCACCTTCACCAGGCTAACATTTGAATTAGTGACAGGGTAGTGCTATATAGATGTTATTTCTCTAAGTCACAGAAAGGCTTATGTGTGTCTCCACTTACTACATTTGTTCTTACTATACTGTATTTAATGGGAAGATCAGCTTAATATGTTTTCTCACAATCCAGAATCCTGTTTTAACAGGATAGCAAGGGAAGCCCTCAGGGTGTAAAGAAGGCAGAACTAGAACATTCAAGAATGACAGGGACAGGACTGATAATATGCATATAATTTGGGATTTTCATCTCAGCTATCATGGTTGAATATACACTATTACAATGGTGAAATCTAAAATTTGTTACTACCGGTTCTGTGGGCATGGCTTGGTGGGAGGGGTAATGTAACTGGGTGGGCGTGGCCAATTTTTTTTTTTTTACTTTTAAAACCATTTTTTCTACAACCTCTTCGGTGAACAGGTTGTAAAAAAATGCTTTTAAAAGGCTCTGACGATCCCAGCTGAGTTGCCTGATTGGCAGAGGCATTTAAAAGAAAAAAAAGGGTTTTTTTCTTTAAAAAGCCTTTGAGGATCCCAGCTGAGCCGCATGATCATCAGAGGCTTTTTTTTTTACTTTTAAAAGCATTTTTTTCGCCGAAGAGGTTGTAGAAAAAATCCTTTTATAAATAAAAAAAAAGCCTCTGATGATTGTGCAGCTCAGCTGGGCAGGGGGTGGGGGGCAGGGATTTTAACTACCGGTTCTCCGAACCACCTGCCTCCATCGCTACCGGATCAGGCGATCTGGTCCAGATCAGGAGCATTTCACCCCTGCACTATTATGTGTCATGATCCATTTACCGAAAGGCAAATTAATTAAATAGAAAAATAATGTGAATGTATCTTTTAAAATCATTTGTTAGGTGGCCACAGAGAGATCCAAAATCAACTGGGCATTTTATGGGCATTAATAAAAGTTCTAATCTTGCTGAACTAACTAAGGAATGTGGAAATGACATAATTTATATAAAGGAAAGGAACATTGAGATAACTCTGCTGCTCTATATTAAAAGAACTTGCGAGCTGTGCTTCCTTGATTGATACATATGTGTGTGTTCTTGTGTGTGTGTGTATCACACATGTTAACAAGCCCCATATTAGATGTAGATACATATATTTTTGAGGGGGATCCCTGTTAAAATTCAAAGTATGTTCTTAATTTTAATTCATCTTTTTGTGAATCTATATAGATCCCTTGCTACTACAGAACAAATTTTGTGTAATTGTAATATTATATTTTTCATGTTTATAGCAGGTATATATTTAATTACTTTTCTCTGGTTTTTCCTTAAGAATTCAAAAGAGCAAAAAAATGAAAACAGCACTACAATGTTGTGGATGATAAATTACAGCATATTAAAATCGGCATATATTGCTATTTAAATATTTACACTGATACTAACACATAACAGCCTGCCCTGGAATCCTTGAGTAAAAAAATTTTTTGAGTGTTGTGAGGCAGATCATTACATATTTTGATGAGGAAATTTAATATTGAGATATGAACATCTGTAGCAGAAGATTAATGGAGAGGGGAGGAGAAAGGAAACTCTCCCAATTGATTGTCTGAGAAGAGTAAATATAACTCAAGGATTTCTTTGTAAAGCTGCACATTTCTGACTGGTACCTTTTGGTCTATAGATCAGTATAAATAAAAGCACACTGCTGAAATGTCCAATGACAAAAATAATATTTTATTGAATAGGTACATCAGTGTTATTTCAAAACTATTTGACTTTGTTGCCATGGACTTAAATTGCATTCTCTTAAACCACATTTATTTATATTTAAATTTATATTTAAAAGTATAAAAAATGAATTTGTTTTTTTCTCTCTCATTACATTTAGGTTTGCGCAAACATGATGTCTGCTTTCTAATTACCGTCCGACCCACTCAACCTTATGGTACCAAGTTTGATAGAAGGCAGCCATTTGTAGAACAAACTGGCCTTGTTTATGTCAGGGGGTGTGAAATCCAGGGTATGCTGGATGATAAGGGACGTGTCATTGAAGAAGGTATGATATTAACATTGTCGTTGAAATTGTTACTGTTGTAAAATTTCATCCCTAATCATGTGAGAGGGTATAAACTGGAATCAGAATGATGCCCTTTAATATGTGTCACTTTTTCAATAGCAACAGTCACAACCCTTAATGAGAACTTCCAAAAACATTAAAGAAGTACTCATTCTGAAGGGACAGAGCTGAGATGATTAATTTTGTCAGCCCAGGCTTTCTTTATTTTGTTTTCTGTTGCTGTTGTCATTTATTAAGTTTGGAATTGGTTGTTTTTATACTTGGAAAAGAAAAAAAATAACTTATGCTCTCAAAATACATTTTCTTAGTGTAAGGGAGTGTAGGGAGGGACAAATAAGGCTGTGAACAGTATCAGCTTATCATTTGAGGATATATTGTCCATTATATTCTCAACATTGGTGATGTTGAGACTTTCAGATTCATTATCTAAACCCAACCAAACAACGATAATGTGGTATCTCTAATGTAAAGATGTGGGATGTGCAATAATGTTTAAACCAAACTGGAGCAGTTTAGATTTAGAACCCTTCTGGAGTGATTGGAACAACATCATAACATTTCTGAGGTCAGAACAATGCATTTTAACTTGATACGTTTCAGCAAATACACTTTGGCCAGAGGTTATGCCAATAAGGTGGTGATCCAACATTGAAATGGGGTGAAGTGTTTGGATACCATTGTGGTTTCAAAATAGTAATGTAAAAGAGCTATTCCTTTCAGAAGGTTGATCATTGGTTCTGATAAAGAAAAACAATTTTATGCAATATTGGAGCGAGCAGGCTATGTTGGAAAGAAACAGTAAAAAGTGGAATAAGTTGGAAAGGATCAGTTACAGCCTGAACCGATCTCTAAAAGACTTTTTTTAAATTATTTTTTAATTTGTATTTGATCAATTTTATCTTTCATTAAGCAGGGCCGGAACCCAAACCAAGACTTAAAGGTGACTCAAGAACATTTAGAATTTTCTTGGATCCTAATCAATATCAACATGACATGGCCAGTACCATCCAAAGTGGAACAGAAGATGTATATGAAACATTTAATATAATAATGAGAAGAAAACCCAAAGAGAACAATTTTAAAGTAAGTTGTAATATGTTCTCTTTTCCCAAGTAGTTTGTGTTTTACCCTTCAGAACATTTGTTTAAGCACAAATTTTAAAAAGGAGTCTTGGTTTCTTTCCTTGCACTGCAGTTGTCTGTATCCAATCTGTGCTACCAGCCATGGTAAAAACATAAGATAGACTTAAATGTTTGCTTACAGTTAAATCTCATTGCTAATGCAATGGAAGAATAATGAATGCTAAGTAAGCATTGTTTAGCAATGGTGAAATTCCAAGACAAATAAACATATCCCACAGAGCCATCTGTTTCTATTGCTTGTATTGCAATAAATATGTTAAAATGGCATTTGCTTTTTCTAAGTGAAATGACTTTAAAGTGCCTCAAAGGCAAAAAACGATTATTCAGACTTTTATTGTAGATTGTTTTCCCTTAAAGTTCTGAAAGACTATTTGAAATTTAGTTACAGTCAGACATCAAGATAATGCCAAAAGGGCTTGACAGTGTCTTTAATTTCACTTCTTCAGGTTTAAAATTAAACCAATTGATTAGGTTCAGCCTCCTTATAGGATAGCTGCATCTTAGAGGATTATCTTTTAATTGCTGTATGAGTCCTAACTCACATGAGAGAAAATAAGATAAATTGCTCTCACTGATGGCAAATGTTGAATAATTTATCAAATGGATAGCAGAAGTGTGATTCCTTTGCTGAGTTTGCAAGGGAAAATTGGTAAAAGTCTTACGTTGACTGCTAGCTTAAAGAAATATGACATCTGTGAAAGCACCATCTTCATCCTGCCAGGATTCAATATTGATTCATTGTATGGCCCTCATCCAGTCCTTTACTGAATCCAGGCACTAGATTACAGTATGTCCTAATGGTCCTTCAAATGATGAACTTAAAACTATTCATTTTATTTCATTCCTTCTGCTTTCTCAACCCTTTTCTATATAGTTCTTGGAGGAGAAATGTCTGTAAATTTAAAAGTATTAACAGCAGAAGAATAAGTTACTGTATGTGCAGTTAAATATGAGTGATGAATGATGTTATTATGCATTTTATAAATTATTACAGGCTGTTCTAGAGACTATAAGAAATCTGATGAACACAGAGTGTGTCGTTCCTAATTGGCTGCATGACATTATCCTTGGTTATGGTGATCCTGGCAGTGCTCACTATTCAAAAATGCCAAATCAGATTGCCTGCTTGGATTTTAATGATACCTTCCTTTCCATTGATCACTTAAAAGCTAGCTTTCCTGGATATAACATTAAAGTAACAGTGGAAGACCAAGCATTGCAAATTCCTCCATTCAGGTGAGATGTTCTTCTTTGTACAATGTGAAAGTCTTTTTTAATAAGCATGTCTTTCATTAAAATAATGGCACTGTTTATTTCACTCATTGATGAAATATGCATGCATTATATTCTTGGAAAATGTATTTCTGTAATCACTAAACAAGTTCATTAGAACGTAAGCAGTGCCCTGTTGGATCAGTCCCCTGGCTCATGTCATCTAGAAGTCTGTTCTCATACTGGCCATCCAACTGCATGAGGAAATTTTTGCCTCTGGGCATTCCAAACAGTATCTTTTGTGCCATTGTAATTCAACAGCTCAATAATGGAGGCTTTCTTCTATGATTATAAAGCAAATTTTAAATTTCCCTTAATTTCTACTTTATTAGTATGAAATCTCAGCTTTTAATTGTTTTCCCTGTTTTTGTCTCCCCTAAAAAATTGTTTATTTTGTGTTGTCACTGGCTGACATCAATTCTTGTCTTGTATATAGAACTGTTTCTTGATTCAGGTTTGTTTTCTTAGAACAATTTATTTTAAAAATTGTACTCTTGATCTACAGTCATTCCAAAACTCAGTTTTTCTGCATCATATTGTCTTTTGAATTTTTCCTACAAATTTCTGGTGGTTTCCTACACGGTTCTGATGGTTCTGATCGTTCAGGAGTGCTATTCGGTGCCTAAAAATTGTCTTTTAACAATCAAGTAGCATTTAAATCTGAAGGACTGTGATTTTTTCCAATAGGATAACATTTCCAGTCAGAAGTGAGGCAGGAAAGAAACGGAAAGAATGCGATGAAGAAAATACTGAAAGTTCTAAAACACTAGTTGTTGAGCCACATGTCATCCCTAACAGAGGTCCTTACCCATACAATCAACCTAAGCGGTAATATTGTGGTAGCTTTTTGTGGAAGTACATATGTAATATGGTTAACTCAAACAAATCCAGATATTAAGGGCATGTTTGTTAGAGTAATTCTCTCTTTAAACAATTTAAAAACTCATGTTTAGATGATCTGGAGTTACCTGCATAATATGATTTGAGAATTATGTCATTATTTAATTGCAGTAAATTTGCTGATGCACAGTCACTTTGTTTTGCTGGCAGTCAAAGTGTTTTCTGTGCATACATGAGCAATTGGAATCAGCTTTCAAAGCAGCCATATGAGCCTTGTAAAGGATGCAGCTGCTTTAATGAATTGGAGGGGGGGGGATAATACATTGTGAGCATGTCTTTAATGCTTTGTACAACTTTAATATTTGTGATAGTATTATATTGTTTACTGCTATAGATACTTTAGTGAGTAGTTTTATTGGTAGTTTTACTTAGCACTAAATCACCTGTTTAATATTTGTACTAAAATATTTCTAGATTAAATTATTTCTTTAAGTAGTGGGCTTGCAGCACTCTGATTACATATGGGGACCTGTAGTTTCATTTTGGAAAGGTAGTATAATGACTTGAAGTAATATTATATAGATTTTTAAAATAGGAATTCTTTTCTGTTGCTATATGTAGATTCTTTTAAAACACAAATACTGTAACCAAATTTTTATGGTTTAAAAGGATGGATAACTATGTTAGAAATAAGCATAAAAGCATCAAATAAATTAAATTGGAACTAGTATGCCATGCCCTGGATTAACTGATTTAATTTTTATTCAATTTGCAGCAATACCATACAATTTACTCATACCCAGATTGAAGCGATCCGGGCAGGAATGCAACCTGGTTTGACAATGGTAATAACAAATACTATACTTTATTAATCACTAGTGAAGAAAAATTTTGCATTTTTCTACCAAACTTGTAAAACTAAATGGTTCCCAATACTCATTATGGTCATTAGCAAATTTCATATTTTTCGCTGGATATTTAAAAAGGAAAAGAATTGAATTTTAGATGTTTTCTAACAATAGTTATTACTGTGCAAGCTTACTAAAATTGACTTCCTTTAATTGGAGTTTCAGTTGATTTTCCAGCTGAAAATCATTAAAGAACCAATAAACTCTGGTTCAGAACCATGTTCAAGATCTAGACTCTAGAACTTCCTGGTATTTTGTTCCTCGTGCTTTCACTTCCCAATCAAAATGTACATTTTATTCCCTCCTAAATAATGTTCTTTCTTGTGATAGTTTCATTGTTAAGAAGACTTTTATTTTTCTGATTGTTCTGACTTTTTTACTTTCTGAACAGCTCTTCGAGTGAGTAAAATGCCAAATACATTATGTATTTTTTACCCCGCAGGTAGTAGGGCCACCTGGTACAGGTAAAACTGATGTGGCAGTGCAGATAATATCTAACCTCTATCACAACTTTCCTGAGCAGAGGACTCTGATTGTTACACATTCCAATCAGGTAAACACACCATATGTTCCTTTATTGCTTTTGAGCTGCCTTTGTTTTAATTTCACAAAGAAATGCATCTTTTGCAAATTACCTTACAAGTGGCCCAGTTAGAAAGAAAATAATCATTTTCACCGATGTGCTAATTCGATCTGGGAAACTATCCGGTTGGATGTGTTTGAGCAGGTATTGACACTAATTGAACCACAGTTGAAATTCATCACGAGGTCAGAAGACATATTTATAGTGGTGACATTTCTGGGGATCAGTGATATAGTGATGTATAGTGATACACCATAAATAGAAAAAAATAAATCCGTTCAGAGTACAGGAATTAATCTTTAGAACTGAAAATGGTTTGAGATCAAGTTTCTGAAGGAACATTTCCATATAATCTTACTTATGATAGACCTTGCTGTCATTTATGTCAATCCTTCACTGAATAAAGTGTAAGTCTTGCTGTGTAAAACTAAAATGTATTTAAGGACTTCTGAGAAAACTTCTTCAATGGTGTTGTCCATTAATTATGGATTGTTTGCAGAGAGGCTCTTGGTATCTGAGTTTACCTCTAGTTCAGCTGCCCCCAATCTTATGGGCAGCAGGGACTGGTTCTGCGGAGAAAGATTTTTCTGTGGACCAGAGGATGTGTGGTTTTCTGTGCTGCCTGCATCCGTGGATGAGGCTTTGCTTGTTTGTGCAGCCTGGTTGCTGTCATGCCGCAACCTGGTGCTGGTCCACAGACTGGGGGTTGGGAACCCCTGATCTAGTTGGATTAGGATTTGTATACAAAGCAATAGAACTCTTCTGGCAAACCAGATGAAGAGTGTTTTTATGTTCTTCATTCAAGTATAATTAACTTAAATTAGTTGCTGATTTAATTAGATCTAATCTGATTAAGATTTAATGTGGGAATTAGACAAATTCATGGAAGATTGTTCTATTGAAACTAATAGAGAAGGACAGAGAGAGAGAGAGCAATTATCCATACCCAACATACCTATTAGGACAACATGATATGATTACTAAGCTATTACTAACATAATGCAATGATACGATTACTAAGATACGATATGCTAAGATTATTAGTTCATCCTTAAGCATGAAAGCTGGCTGCATGACTTTGGGTCAATCATTCTTTTAGGTTTGGCGAAAATAGGAAGAGTATTAGGGATGTTTGTTCCTGAGTTATTTATACAAATAATAAAAGCAAAATAAAAATGCATATGTACATATATACATGCATACAAGAACCAAATTAAAGAAATGTCTTTCTAAAGCATGGGTGTCAAAACATGCGGCATCATATGACATTGCGACATTTTTCCCTTTCACGGAGCTGAGTGGGTGTGAGCTGTGCGTGACGCATCTGGCCCATGGACCGCCAGTTTGACAGCCCTTCTCTAAAGTGTGGGTTTGTTTCAAAGCACAAATCAGGCCTTGCATATAGTAATTTGGTACCTAATGTAAATATTCTCTTCATCTTTGTTTTCAGTTTAATTCTCCTCAAAACAAAAACAGTTATTCCAATTTTATATCAAACTTCCTTTCATTAGCATCTAATTGTCTACTATTTTGATTCCTCTTGTTAACCTCTAGGCTTTGAACCAACTGTTTGAGAAAATCATGGCTTTAGATGTCGATGAGCGTCACCTCTTGCGTCTTGGTCATGGAGAGGAAGAATTGGAAACTGAGAAAGATTTTAGCAGGTGAGTCAGTAGCAAAAAAAAAAAGTGAAGCTGCACAAGCTACCTCCCCCCCCGCCCCCTCAAAAAAGCTTTATGCTTTCTTTTTCTTTTTTATTCATTGCCCTAAAGCAAGAGATTGATCAGGAAGACTTGTTTATATTTATGGTGTGGTTTTCTCTCCTTGGCAAATTTTATTTCTGGACATGTAAAGAACATTTTACACTATTTCTGGATATTTCAACCTACACACTATAAATGTTTATCATATAATAATGAGGCATATATGTACATATTTGTGTGTGTGTATACATGTGTGTGTGTGTGTGTTACAGTATATGCCTCATTATATGATAATGTATATATATGGTATATATACACTACCACAATAATGAGGGGAATATATTAAAGGCTACCTGACTTGAAATTAAATAAAACATGTGGAAGAAAAGGAGTTTTCAGCTCAGTCATATATCTTATTCTTCCTTATGTTAATCTGATCTGCAGGTATGGAAGAGTAAACTATGTTCTGTCTCGGAGACTGGAACTTCTGCGAGAGGTTGGGCGATTACAAGAGAGTTTGGGTGTCCCAGGAGATGTGTCCTATACTTGTGAAACAGCTGGCCATTTCTTTTTATACCAAGTAAGAACCCAATAGACCAGACTTACAGTCTGAAGTGATAGAGATTGACAGTGCTGTCACCATAGTATCCAGACTCTGAAGGCTGTTCAACCATGTCCTATAGCCCATCCATTGCGTCAAATGAAACAATATGCAAGCCTTGGCAATAGCATGGTTTTGAATAGTCTGAGGCACATTTGAATATAAGATGCTCGTGTGTTAAATGTCCATAAATGACGATATTACAAATACAAGCATAGTTAGAACCTGGCTAAAACCTTTTAGAATTTTGACTGAAACTTTGGTTGTGTTTTGTTTTAAAACATCAATTAATGCTGTAATTATGCTTTTATTTGTTTTGTTGCTGTCAGTGTATATCTATTAGGAAGCATAATTAGAAAGGCCAGTGGTTTTGTCATATTTGAATGTATTAATCAACTTTGATCATTATGATATACATTCTGAAAGGAAATAAAGTATTGTCCTTTTAGTTTTTGCCCAAATTTCAATTAAAAGTTGAGTAGATTTTTTTAAAAAACCACATACAAAAGGGTAATGTTTCCACATTTTCAAACTCCTTTTTCAATAGTGTTCCTTCATGGAGAGGGGTCTTTTTTTAGTCCCTTCAAATCAGTTTTTTTAATTCCTGGTAACTTCCTGGTCAGTCACTTTCTTTCCAAGGTTTTTCAGAAGTGGTTTGCCTTTTTCTGCTTCCTAGGAATGAGAGAGAGTGATTGGCTCAAGGTTACCCAGCTGGCTTTGTGCCGAAAGTGAGACTAGAACTCACATCCTCCTGGTTTTAGCCTTAGATATAGAATCAGATATAGAATAACAGAGTTGGAAGGGACCTTAGAGGTCTTCTAGTCCAACCCCCTGCTTAGGCAGAACACTACACCATTTCAGACAAATGGTTATCTAATCTCTTCTTTAAAACTTCCAGTGTTGGATCATTTACAACTTCTGGAGGCAAGTTGTTCCACTGATTAATTGTTCTAACTATCAGGAAATGTTTCCTTAGTTCTAAGTTGCTTCTCTCCTTGATTAGTTTCCACCCATTTCGTCTTGTTCTACCCTCAGGTGCTTTGGAAAATAGTCTGACTCCTTCTTCTTCGTGGCAACCGCTGAGATATAGGAACACTGCTATCATATCCCCCCTAATCCTTCTTTTCATAAGACTAGACATATCCAGTTCCAGCAACCGTTCTTTATATGCTTTATCCTAATCATCTTTGTTGCTCTTCTCTGCACTCTTTCTAGAATCTCAACATCTTTTTTACATCATGGTGACCAAAATTGGATGCAGTGTTCAAAGTGTGGCCTTACCAAGGCCTTAAACACTACACTGTATTGGCTCTTTTCTTCATGTATATTGAGTCACAATAATCAAGAAGGTTTGGTGGGGAAGGATGCTTTTGTAATGGGAGCAAGGTGCAAAAGTCATAGTGCATTTCCATAATTATGTACAAGCCTCTTTTGACTCTGGCTGTATTAATGTATCTTTTTTTAAAAAAATTAGGTAATGTCTCGCTGGGAAGAGTATATGAGCAAAGTGAAAGTTAAAGGCAGCAAGCCTTCGGAAGTTGCTGATATCTGCAACTTTTTTCCTTTTCATCAATATTTTGCAAATGCCCCTCAGCCAATTTTTAAAGGCAGATCTTACATTGAAGATATGGAAATTGCTGAAGGATGTTTTAGACATATTAAGAAAATATTTACTCAACTTGAGGTAAGATTAACAATATAGGCTAATACTCTGACATTCATTCTTAGTTAGAAAAAAGTAACTATACCACAGTGTTATAATGGATTTATATAAGGTCCTTCAAAGTAGATGTTATTGAGCAGTGAATAGTCCCCCCCTTTGATAAAGGTAATGAACATAGTAAACTAAAAACACTAAATTTTCAACCCGTGTAAAAGACAAAATCTACCTACAACATCCCCACTATCTCCCAATTTTAAAGTACTTTGAGTGGGGTAAAGATTCTTTTTTAATGGATATGCATGCTTGCTTAATACTTATTTTTAGGCAGTGTACTGTTTTTTTACCCTTGTCTGAAAGTTGAGTCATGGCAACTAGACTTCTTTTGTTGGTTCGAAAGATTTCGCTGCTTATCCACAGGTTAAAGCCACCCTTAATAACCTACCTAGGTTAAAGGATTTAGGAGTTGAAAGATTTACATCTCAGCAACTCTGCCTGCGCATCTAACAAGCCTCTCCAGATTAGGTGAGGAATGAAACTTCCCTGGAAGACTGAAGAAGCTACTTGGATAAGCAGCAAAATGTTTTGAACCAATAAGGAAAGAAGTCCAGTTGCCATGACTCAACTTCTAGACCACTCTATTTGGATGACTGAAAAACTTCATTTAGACTTATGCAAGACATTTTTTTCTCAATGAAGGTGAACACATGTAACTTTTGCTGTGCAAAAAGATTCTAGATATGATTCACTTTCCCAAATCTGTATATAAGGTAGGAAAGGAGAAGAATAACTAGGTTCCAAGTGAATGTGCAGAGGCAGTTTTTTATGATTATGTCCAGGGGATTGTATCCCAGGATGAACCTGCATGCACATGCACATTTGCTGGCTGCTCACACGGAACCATCCCCTCCCACTCCCACCCGTCTGGAAAGCCAGAAAGCTTGGGGAACTCTGGTCTATAGGAATCCTGTGTAATGGTGTTACATGAATATACTGTGATGCACTTGTAACTTCCTGTGCCATTGCATTCTGCCCCCATTGTAGCTTCTGGATGGCCTCCAAAGACAGCTCTATGTAGAGCGTGGATATGCAGATAGAGCCTTGGCACTCTGGATTATATTTGTTCTGTTTGATGACAACTTAAAAGCTTATTGAAGTTATTACTATTCTGATCTTTTTCATGGAATTTTAGGTATAATTTTTTTTTCTTTCTGTAGGAATTTAGAGCATTTGAACTGCTCCGTAGTGGGCTGGATAGATCAAAGTATTTACTTGTGAAGGAAGCGAAGATTATTGCAATGACTTGTACTCATGCTGCATTGAAACGCCATGACTTAGTTGAGCTGGGATTTAAGGTAATACCATAGTACATAAAAACTTTCTTAAATACGTTATCTTGAAGTTTTTTTTATCAGAAGTCAGTTATACTAAAGATTGTCCCTATTTTTGTTTGCTCTTCCAAATGATGATTGTACCTGTGTAATTTTGTAGAGTTTTTGTAAAGATTATGGCTATACAATGTTTTATCTGTCTTTTGGTAAGCAAGTAACCATCATCTTAATTCAATTGCCTTTGCAGTATTTCTATTTCTGACTTTGACTAATATATTTCATTTATCATTTCTCAGTATGATAACATCTTAATGGAAGAGGCTGCTCAGATATTGGAAATTGAAACTTTTATACCACTCCTTTTGCAGGTAAGCACTCAAGCATTACATCAATATATTTACCTTTACAAATTAATAAGAAACTATTATTTCAGTAGTTTGATGTTTGAATAGAAGGAAGTCATTTAAATATTATATTAGAAATGTGATGACTCATAAGTTAAGCAAAGTTCCCTTGACAAGAATCTTTCTTCTATCTAAGTCATTTTCAGAAGAAAGGAGATAATGTTCCTATGTTCTAGACTAGGGATCACAAACTCGAGTCACTATGTAATTGGTGTGTAGACGTCAAAGCTAAGATACTAAATCAGTTCAATCATTTACAGCACAATCATAGTTTTTGATCAATCATCTATAATAATGCTAATGCTAGAATCTTATTTATATTTAACAGAACCCACAGGATGGGTTCAGCCGATTAAAGCGGTGGATAATGATTGGGGATCATCATCAGTTGCCACCAGTCATTAAAAACATGGCTTTTCAAAAATACTCAAACATGGAACAGTCTCTTTTTACACGGTTTGTTCGGGTCGGAGTGCCAACTATTGACTTGGATGCTCAAGGGAGAGCAAGAGCAAGGTAAGGCATGGGAAAAATTTAAACGGAAAGGTTGTGTAATGAAAAAAAGGTTAAGGTTAAGGTTACATTGCAGTTGGTTTGTAATTTTTCTGAAATTAGTCCTTCCATTCTGAAATATACTTTATCCTTTACAATATTCTTGGTATTTTTCATGTAGCTACTCCCTTTTTACACTGGTACATTGTTAAGCACTTCATGGATCTTCAGGAATGCATGTGGGGATGAAAGACGATTAAACTAACTCCATTAGAGCAGGGATTCCCAATCCCTGGGGCATGGCCTGGTGCTGGGCTGTGGCCTGTTGGGGACCTAGCCACACAAGCGGCACACAAATGCAGAAGTACATGAAGCTGAATTTGTGCAGGCAGCATGTGTGCTTGAAACCATCCTCTGAGCCCCGTGGCGGGTGGCAGTCCACAGAGCCAGAAAGGTTGGGGACTGCTGCATTAGAGAATGTTGTGATTATTTGGTTTTTTTGTTGCTTCATGTAAGATACTCAGAACCATTTGGAACTCAAACACATTTTTCCATATTTTATATATTAAGGAATTTATTGAGTTTATTGAACTAATTTAAGAAGGCCAACAAGTCTTTTATGTTCAGATTACATTCCATCAATTTAATGCTGTGCTAAATGGCTGATGCAGGTGATGCTTCATGCAATTTGAATCTACCTTCTTGAGATCCTGAAACATGCTTTGTCAGCTTGATGCTTGATGCTGTCCAAAAAGATAGCTATCATTGACATTTTAATATTATACCTCTTTCAGATAATTACAGACACTGAAAATAGTAAAATATTTTTATAAGAATTGAATTAATTACTACTTTCATTATGTTTTTCATAAAGCTTATGTAATCTCTATAATTGGCGATATAAGATACTGGGCAACTTGCCGCATGTACAGCTCTTACCTGAATTCAGAACAGCAAATGCTGGGTTTTTGTATGACTTCCAGCTTATAAATGTAGAGGATTTCCATGGCATAGGAGAATCTGAACCGAATCCTTATTTCTATCAGGTAAGAAATGCAGATCATCAGCTTGTGTATTAACAACATTTTTCAGAAAAGGTTAATTATGAAAACTAAAAGGCATAGAATGTATCTATGTACTTTATTATGGTGGGATAAAATATGTTTAACAAATTATATGGTATTAAGTTGCAAAAATAGCAATGCAATATCTCCTTCACGCACACATAATACAATATCAGTGTTTGGAAAATGTTATTTGAGATGATGAGATATGTGGTCAGTGTTACTTGACTGGAATAAAGGTGGGATATAAGTTCAATAAATAACAATGTGAATTTTTGCTAGAAGCTTCTGTACTTCTTTTCAATATCTCAGGGTTTAAAATACCCAAAGTTTTCTCTCCTTTTGAAGATGGCACTAAGTCTTGCAAGTTGATGTCTGCATTATAATAATTACTGCCACTTGATATTTGTAAAGAGATCCAAATGATTGTTTGTTTGTTTGTTTGTTTATTTTATTTGTGTATCAAATTTAGAAATTTCCCATCTCCCTTGCAGAATACTTAAACTAATCTTTTTGGAAAATGTCAGTCTACTGCTGAAATGTGTACAGGTAGTTCTCGATTTACGACCACAATTGAGCACAAAATTTATGTTGCTAAGTGAGACAGTTGTTAAGTGAGTTTTGCCCAATTTTACATCCTTTTTTGCCACAGTTGTTAAGCGAATCATGGCAGTTGTTAAGTTCCTTGCATGGTTGTTTAAGTGAATCTGACTTTCCCATTGACTTTCCTTGTCAGAAGTTTGCCAAAGGTGATCACATGACTCTGGGACTCTGCAACTGTCATAAATATGAGTCAGTTGCGAAGTGTCTGGACTTTGATCACGTGAACATGGGAATGCTGCAATGGTCATAAGTCACCTTTGGTTTTAAGTCAAGGACTACCTATATATCATTGATGTAAAATAAGGAGATTACCAATCAGAATTTACAAGCAAGATAGAGGAATTTAAACTTAACTTTTTTTCCTGGAAGGAGAGTAAACAATTGCTGTATTTTTCGGAGTATAAGGCACACCATAGTTTTTGGGGAGGAAAATAGGGGGGGGAATTCTGCCTACCAGGTATTCATTTGGTTAGCATCTTTAGTCTGGTCAGCTTCAGCACATTAGTTCACTGGTTTTGAGCGCGCAAGCACTTCTAAAGCAGCTTCTAAAGCACAGCCCTGAAGATTGATCGTTTCACTTGTTAGCACCTCATTAGGGCTGAAAAAAAGCTTCAAAAAAGCTACATTCGGTGTATAAGACGCACCCAAATTTTCAGCCTCTTTTGGGGGGGGGCGTGTCTTATATTCCAAAAAATACGGTATATTTATAATTAGGAGAACAAAATAGACTGGAATCTGGCTTTCCCCCTCCAAGCTTTGTTTATTAAAGTAATTCCATGAGTAACACTTTGCTTTTAATGGAGCGGAGTGGTTTCTTCTATGTTTATAGTCTTCTATGCATGCATAGAAATAAACTGTCTTTCCAGTTGATAGATCAAGTCAGTGTGGCTCTACTTCAACAGAAAGTAGACTTCTTTGCCTTTCCATGGCAGATTAGGGAGGATTAACATAGGCCTGGTGCATGTTGCTTCTTTTCAGTGAGCGTTGGAGTGATTTTCCCTGACCATAATTGCATGAATATTCTGTGATCTGATACATGAAACAGATTTGCACTTGTGTTTTTTTTTTTAAATTCCAGAACCTTGGTGAGGCAGAATATGTTGTTGCACTGTTCATGTACATGTGCCTGCTAGGGTACCCTGCAGAAAAGATAAGCATCTTGACAACTTACAATGGGCAGAAACATCTGATTCGGGATATTATCAATCAGCGCTGTGGGAATAATCCATTAATTGGAAGACCAAATAAGGTAACATTCCAAATAACAATCAAATAATATACATCTCAACAAAAGTGCAGAGCAAGTAACCATTGTTAGAATACATTCATATTGAATATTGCTTCTGAACTGCATACTTTGTAAAAAGAAGTCATTCATTCGTTTCCCTATTTCCTGTCTTTCCTATTTAACTACTTTTAATTTAGCCTTCTATTTGGTCAACTATATGAAACAATAAATATTTATTATGGCATATTAGTTGTGTATACAAAAATTTTACTCAGTTTTGTGTTACCAAAAGCATAGACTTGCATTTTAAAAGTAAATATTTTTACCAATTTGTTGAAAAACAATAATTAAATCCTTAAGAAGAACTAACTTGAGGTTAGTTCTCAGTTAGTGAAAAACATGAAGGCAATTATGGCCACTGCAAAATAAAGAATAGATGGAAACTGACCCCCGACTGTCCTGGGGAAAAATGATTTTATCTGTATGCCAAATGACTGTGATGAATGGCTCACAAGAAAAATCATTTTTTTTAAAAATATGAAGCAAAATAAATAAAGAATATGAGACAGCAAATTTGACAGAAACTGGAATGGAATGGAACAAAGAAAGTGGCTCATACGATCCAAGGGGGTTGCACTCACCCTCAGTGTGGGATCATATGATAGATTACAGAGTGAGGGAGTGCTTAGATTAATAAGTGTATACTTGTAATAAAAATGATATGTTTACAGCTGTTAGCTAGTCATAATAAAGCAATAGTTGTCAGGCATAAAAAGAAGTCAGGTCCACGTGTGAAGGTCTAATTAATCATGCCTATGCACAGGAATTTTCTCAACTAACAGTTAGCATTTGCTTGGGGTTAGATAAGGTTAACAGAATTCAAGGAAGATTGGACTAAATTCGCTTGTGGCTACGTAGGGATTCTAGACTAATCTTTCTTTCAACTCCATCCTGAGGTTCTGCCATTCCTCCTACAGTAGTTTTCTTTTGATACCATTAACTCCATAGACTGGTTTATTTAATTGTGTGTGGGGAGCAATTAATTAACTTACGCTATTTTTTTGCTAGGTGACAACTGTGGACAGGTTTCAAGGTCAGCAAAATGATTACATCATCCTTTCACTTGTGCGAACGAAAGCAGTTGGACACTTGAGGTAAGCAATAATATATCTCCGTACAGAGAACAACAGTGCAATCCTACCATAAGTGGAGTATGTACGAGTAGAGGTTTGGAGTATTTATGAGTAAAACGGACTATTTATGAGTAGAAACTCGATTGAATCCCATTTTATCTGTCAGTGAGCCACTGAAATAGGACATCTTACCTGTTTTCTGTCTTGTCCATACTTATATTTAACATATTCCATAAGTGCAACATTAACTCCAATTTTAAAGACTAATTATGAAATTAATGTTTTTAAACATATTTATTGCTGATTAAAGTTTCTAACACAGATATATGTATCAGAACTGTTATCTTCAATTTTAAAGGAAACATGGGCATTAATTTAATTTGTATTAATTTTCACATTCAAAGGAAATAAGTTTCCTGCTTTAATTTTCAGAAGGGTTTTTTGTTGTTTGTATGGTCATATTAGTGTTCAAGTGAAAAACTAAATATTGTTGGGTTTAAATAGTAGAGCTGTTTAATTTTTCCTTCCTGAAGGGATGTGCGGCGTTTGGTGGTTGCTATGTCAAGAGCCAGGCTTGGTCTGTATATATTTGCAAGAGTGTCACTATTCCAGAACTGCTTTGAGCTGACTCCAGCCTTCAGCCAGCTTACTGCTCGTCCTCTTCAACTGCATATAGTCCCTGCAGAGTATTTTCCAACTGCTCGTCAGGTACAGCAAGCTACCTTGAATTCTGTTTAATGTTTAAATCGTTAAAAATATATCTATCATTTATATTGTATTATTTCTTTTATCTTACTTAAGAAGTGGTTGGTTGTTGTTTTAGTTCCAAACTTTTCTATCATTTTCTTTCCTTCCTCAGAATGGAAAACATCCATCTCATCAAGTTCATATTATAAAGAATATGCCTCAGATGGCTAATTTTGTCTACAACATGTATATGCATATGATCCAAAGCACACAACACCACCGACAGGTAAAGAAATAAAAGTTGAGAAAAACATGTTTAATTTAAAAGCTCTGAGTGAAAATTTTGTTAATACTTTCTGATAACAAATGAATATAGTTGAAAATTAGTTGACTTGGTTGATTTTATTTTTAATAAGACTTTTATGCTCTAGGTAACTTTGTAAACAGTATGAACTACCCTGTTTTCCCCAAAATAAGAGATTCCCTGATAATAAGCCCAATCGGGCTTTCGAGCGCATAGCAATAAGGCCAAGCGCTTATTTCAGGGTTCAAAAAAATATAAGACAGGGTCTTATTTTCGGGGAAACATGGTAATTCTATCAGTTTGGAGGATAGGGGACAAAGAGAAAATGATATATACCGTACTCTTGTGAGTCAGACAAAACTTGTAGCTGATTTTTGCTAGGGATTATAAAATTATATTTAACATACAGAAAGTTGACAAAGAGAATTTTTTTTAATCTTCTGTAACAACAGTGATATTGGCAGACACCAAAATCAGTACAGAAGAAGGAATATCAACTCAAAATAAGATTAATCAATTTAAGGGATTTAAACATGGCAGTCCAGTTAATTCAAAGTGTCCTAAATTCACCTCATACCTGTAGTACAACTTGAGAGAAGAAGCCAGGTCTATAAATTAAGTTCATTTACATGTTGATAAACCATAGTTCAATTAACCTCTGAAAACAGCTTTTGCATGGGAAGTATAACATTTACAGATTAGCTGTTCATTTAAGGTACTTGTAAATAAAAATTAGCAATGCATACTACATCCATTTGTTCTGAAACAAGCTAATTAAAAACAAGCAAATAACAGACAGAATTTTGATATGGAGAGAAAAAAATAACAGTGTGATGTCTTTTTATGAAGTAATTATTATTTGTAGAAAATTGTTTGGCACCCACTAGAGTAGATTTATTAATATGACTGGGAACTCCTGTGACCAATTAATGTGAAGGGAAGCTCATTGAAATCTTGCTCTTTATACTACTTGCAGCTAGCTAAACATGTTTGTACATAGTTCATTCCCACAGACTTGGAAATATTGGAAGTGCATTTTCAATTGCACTATTAAAATGTTATTTTTAACTTCATGTTCGCTTTCTTACAAAAAGATCTGAATGACACTAATCGTATATGGATAGAAGTACCAGCTGCATCACAGAAGGAATCTTAGTTTGTATCCGGCAGATAAAAATATATATTTAGCCAAATACAAAGGAATCCCTAATTTGAGGCTTAGATTTTCTGAATGTCTATAATTAGTCTACCAAAAATATCATTTTTTGACCACATAGTATGGAACCCAGATATAGTCATTTAATAATTTCTGAGTGCTATTCTTCCAGCATACAGCATCAAACTTACATATGTTAGAAGCATCAGTTAAATATATAGCAAATTATCTTAATCCCATGTTTAAATTCAAATGTAAACAAGAACTCCACTTGGAACTATGACAAAGAATATTGTTGGAGATGGGCATACCCTCTATTCCCATGGCTTTATATCAGAAAGATAAGACTAGAGAAATGTTCATAGTATTATTTAATTAGATTAGCCTGTTTTCATCTTGAGTCAACAGATATATTAAAGTTTTAATGGAATTTTTTACTCCTTTCTATAAGGATCTACTTAAATATTAGGTTTTTTGTCCCACAAATAGCAATTCTCTTCTTCAGAATGCAGCAATAGCAAAAACTGGTTTAATTAAGTAGCATATAATAATTCACAAAATTTCACCATATTCAAATGCTTTGCTTGCTTTAATCTTAGAGCATTCAAAAATTCTGTGGAATCAACTTAAACCTATAGAAAGATATGTAATGTCTCTCACATATAAAACCGCAAATAAAAGAATTATCTGTTAAGGATATTATATAAATTAAACATTATTTATTTCATTAAGTTTGTTATAGATGCCCACTCCAATAGATTCTTAAAATAAATTTAGACAAGTCATATGGAGTTATTTGTCAGAATCTGCATGTGACTTTGCAACCAATGTAGTTTATATTTATAGATTTTTCTTACTGGTATAGATCTGTATTATGTTGAAATTGTTCTTAAACAAAACACATCTTTTTTCATTGTAGGATTTATTACCTCCTCCAAAACTTGTTGAAGAAAGTGAAATATCTAAACCTCAAGAAAATGAAGTTATCCAGAGTAAGAAATCTGAAATGGAAACAGGAACTGAAATCAAAGCTATGTCAAGGGATACTATAAAAGAGAATATTTTGAATGAGAAACCAAAGACAAGAGAAGAAGAAGAGGAGCATCGGAAAATGCCTGAACATCCTGGAAGAGATAGTGACAGTGAAGACAGTGAAACAGAACTTGATGCAGATAAATGAACATTGCCTTTTCAGGTCTGAAAAAAAGAGTTAGCAAAAAATGACCATAGATACCATATATTCCTTTAGTGGATCAGCTGCTGTAAATATTAATGATACTTCAGATTTCATTTTTTTTGTACTATAAATATTAAATGAATCATATATGTGGTCATAAACAAGGAACAGACACAATGGCATCACATTTTTAGGTGTCTCCAATGTATTTAGTAAAACATTTTTAAATTATTGCTCTGAGTCTTTTTTTGGTATTGAAAAACTTCTGGGAGATTTTAATCTATTTTTGAAAATATCACATTGTTAGTTGATATCAGAAGTAATACTAAAAAACACCAGCGGTTCATGTTTTCACACATAGGCTCAAAGAGATCAAACTTCTCTAAAACGGTATTGGTTTAATGCGTTGGGATTTCCTCTCTCAGACTCATGCTGGCTGGGAAATTCAGCTGATGCAGTACTGGAAAAAAATATGTGGTTGGGAAAGAAGACAGGAATAGATCATGAGATACTTATTATTATTTTTATTTTGATGGTACCCCAGCATATTTCCACAGTAAGTCCTTTTGTAAGGGAGATGGGCAGTTTCTAAATATAATAAATAAATAAAACAAAATAAACGTCATTCCAAAATAAAAGTAGGTATAAAATTAGTTAATAAAATAAAAACATTAACATGAAATTTCAAAATTTAAAGTATAAAACATCTATAAAATTATTATCAATAGTCTAAATGCTATAAATAATTAAGCTAGATAGGAGATAAATACATAATAAATACTGAGAACTATAAAACATTACAGCATTTTATAAGTATCAATTGTTGTAGCTTTACTAGGATTATTTCAATTATACTGGAGTGATAATGTGTTTTTTTAAAGAAAGGGAAGGATGATCTAAACAAGGCTCAGGGTTACCTTATTTGGAGAAGGTAATACTATTATTAGATTGTGCCACTATAAAAATAAAAAGTTTGCTAATTATAGAAGTTAAACTACATGTTAAACTGGCTTTTTCATCTCTTTTCCATGCTTATAATTTTCTACTAGGAGGTGGGGGTTTTGGGGATCAAGATAATGCGTACGTGTTTTTTAAATTTGGAAAAACATTCCATTTTCCCATACCTGTTGACTGAGGTAGTACTTTCCTAATGGAATGTTACTATTCTTGTTCCAGTAGAGAAATAATGACATAAAAGTAAATATTGCCCAATTCTAGTGTCATACAATTCACAAATTGGCACTGAATAATCCTATGTCTTGTTAAATAGATGGGTGGCATATTACCAGAGAAGTGTTTTGGCACATAATTCTATGACTACAATGCTCTAGGATAAATATGTTCCAAAGTTATAGATTTATATTTGGTGACAAAGTTGCCAACAGGACTACAGTATGTCGCTAAATTGCATAGATCAAAATAATAATTTCTGAAGTTATATTACATATTTCAAGTTTGTTAGCTTTACTAACAAGTATTATGTATGAAACTTGTGCCTAAATAGAGATGTGACAGAAGATTTTGCTGCATTCATTCATTCATTCATTCATTTATTTATTTATATTTATTTATTTATTTATATTTATTTATTTATTTATTTATTTATATACCGCCCTTCTCCCACAGGACTTAATAGGGGATAAAGATCTCATCTATTAATGAGAATCAGTTGTCTGACTAACTTACACAATAACATTATTTAGCAGTCTAAATCATAGAATTGTGTTAGCAAAGTAAAACAATTTTGTTCCTTAAGTGTTATAGTAAATAAAATAAGTCAGAGATTTTAATTTGTCTCTGAGAAAGGCTTTATTATACAGAGCCATGAGACATGGTGATACAATAACATAAACTAACATTCATAATATGATGAATGGCAGAAAAACCTTCTGGCAACATGTGGCCAGCTCAGCTAGAGAACATCGGCTTTCTAACCTATTGTCTAAAAATATTCCAGTGTCTTAACTAATTTGTGCCTTTTAACAAAATAAACCCAAATACTGGCAGAAACAGCTGCTAGTTGTTATATATATTAATCACAAATTTGAGGATATTTTAGCTAATTGGTTTTAATAAGATTGTCAGTAAGTACAATAAACAAGGATGAAAGCTTACAGATTTTTTATAAAATTTCTAATTGTATTGGCTTTGTCAGTACACATATTTAACAACTGGATATACTGAGGAATTTATCTAAGCTGATTTTGAAGTTAATGCTGAGGACACCAGCATTTATATTAGAATTTGACAAACTAATAGATTGGCATGAGCTGTTAGGAATATAAAACATACTAGGAAATGTTTTATATGCTAGGAAATGAGAAATTCATTCACTTAGTTTAGGAATGGGTGATGCCTGACTTCTCGCAACTGTTTTGGCACGTCTCACATTTGTGTTTTCTCTCAGTTGATGTAAAGAATGTCCATGGTTCGACCTAAAATGAAGCAATTAGATTTCTGTCTACATGATATTCACACTGAGCAGTCTCCAGGTGAAAAGCTCTCAAATAATAAATGATTTCCCACTGCCCTCTTCACCAAAGATAAGGCCAAAAGGCCTACCCATATCAGCTCTAAATTCCTAGGCTACAAAATAACAGTAGTCCTGTTATGCATCGTGAGGCGCTTCAGCATTCTGCTGCTTAAATCTGACATCCCTCTATTGTCAAAAGATCTATTTTTAGATTGATAGTCTGTGAACATGGAATGTTTAATTACAGTAAAGGGAAAAGCATGGATGATGGAGCAGGGTGCTACTTTCAAGTACTGTTCCAATAGTGAAAAAGTCCCTTGATTCACAAGGTGCTTCTTAAAAGGTTAATAGCAATAAACATTCTTGAATTTTAATTCCATATTGGCACGTGATGCTAAGTCTATAAACAATTTCTAAATACCACATAACTCAGTGCCACCATTGTTAAAAGTTCCTAAGTGTCTATTGCACTATTATAAACAAGAAATTAAATTTAAAAATTAAGAGCACCTTTGGTTACTTGCACAATGTGCTAATCCATGATGACTAAATCCACCAATTTTCTCAGTTTGTGCAACACAGTCCTGAACAAATAAGTTAAGACTAAGATTGCATAACTTGTTACAACAAAATGTGATTAGTTAGATAATCGCTCAATGCTTTGTGCAAATAAAGACAGTGGATAGGAAGCAAAACTAAGCTTAACTCAGTGGTGGCCTTAAAACACTTTTATCATCTTGTGTAAGTGAATGGTTCCCATCTCAGGAAAATGTGGCATTTAAATTTAGATATTTATTTATTTATTAGATTTGTGTGCTTCCCATTTTGTGTAGAGATGACTATGGGTGGCTTACAAGCATTAAAAACCAGATCCTGACTTCATTATAGAAATGCACTGGATCCAACTGGCTTTCAAACAAGCCTAATGATGAGCTTTTTGCTAGTTCACAATAATGCTGACGTGTAACCAGGCTTCTGATTACTTTATATCAGACAGGACAAAGTAAATATAAACATAGAAACACTTTTCAGGACTTAAAGTTGCACCCCTTATATGATGTTTATATCCAGAAAACATTTTTATTATGTACATGACATAGTTGTCGTTTCTTAGTGACTACATAGATATTCTTCAGGATACCTTGTCCTTCAGGTCTTCCAATGTTGCACCTATTGCCACTGTAACAAATTCCACCTGCCTAATGGCCAATCATCCTACTTTCTTTCCTTATACTTTTCCCATAAAGTTAGGCCTTTGTATAATATGTCCCACACATGATAACCTGAGTCCAATCATTTCTGACTTGAATGAGAACTTTGGGTTGATTTTTTTAATTTGTTTGTATTCTTAGCTATTGATGGTATTCTCCATTAACCTCATTCAAAAAGATGAATACTCTACTGTGCTTTCACTTCCATATAGTATCACAGGGAAAACTATTGCTTGCATGATTCTTATTTTTTTAGGTATAGACAGATCCCAGTAACAGAATACTTTTTTGAAGATCTTCATGGCTGCTCTATCAAGTCTGCAGTGTATTTTCTTGACTGTATTTCTTGACAGCTAGTTCTTTAGTATTGATAGTTGTTCTTAAAAGAAAGAAGCTATCCATCATTTCAGTATTTTCACTGTCAGCTCTAAGGCTAAACCTGCTTGTTATTAGTTTGTTTTATTTGTAATTAATCTTAATCCCATTTCATTGTGCTTCTAGAAATTCAGATCATCTGCTTTTTCAGTTCTGTCTCTGAACTTGGGGACCTGGCTGTATGGCTGAGCTGTGCGATAGTTACCATATGTTGATCTGTTGTCTTTTTCTTGGCGACTGATGTCAGTGTTGTTTTTATTATTATATGTTGCATGGTCTTTTTGACCAGCCATTCAGAGTAATGAATTTGGGGTGGGCAGCCATACAAATTGAATAAATAAATAAAATAGTCAATTTGATTTCTGTGTGCTCCATTTGGTGATATCCATGCATGTAGACATTATTTTGGTTGTTGGAAGTCTGTATTGCCTATTGTTAATTAATATTTATGTCATGTACACTATTTCATTTGATCTAGTAGTCCTTTCAGTTATGAAGAGACTAGCAAGCATAAATGGCTACATCTATAAGAAAAGCAGCTCAACTACTGTATGGTTATACCATTAGGGAGAATGTGTCCTGTAAGGATTAAACAGAAAGTCCTGAAGTTCCTCTTTGGTTATTATTCTCCATTCTAGACAAATATTGACTGCAATTCTGCTTTTATTTCGAAGTTTTTATTTGCTTACTTCAAATTAGCAGGCATGCTACATGCTGCTCATTCTGATACTGCACTCAAGATTGACTCTTGGACACACAAAAAGGCTACAGGGGAGTGAAAGTTAGAATCTTTACTTTAGCAATGACATATACTCACTGTTCTTTTTACATGGTTTCATGTTCTTTTCTGTTTTAGTCCTGAAAACAGAAAATCAGTGGAGTATGCATCAGTGTACTATGTACAATTTGCACAATTGCACAATTCATAAAGGCTATTCTTGGAATGTCCTTCATAGTTTAATATCACAAGCCTTTTATTAATGTGTATATATGAGCACACAGATACACACGGAGATGGCATCTAATGTAATTAAAGTTAACTTCTGGAGACACATTACATAGAAGATAAATGTGCATCTCATTAACTTTGAATTTTGTTAATACTGTTCTGTGAAAAGGTCCCAATCAGAGTTTCTGATTTCTTGCATAACTTTGCCACTGAATGTTATCAGATCTTTGATGTGGGTTTTACTGGTATATAAAGAGAGTTTAAATAGATAACACTAAGATTTTGGTGCTGCTTTCATTTATTTCATGAAGAGTTATCCTAATCTGAAAGGAAAAAAATATAGAACTGTACCACCAGTGTATACTATGCCTTCATCAAATTTCACAACTGCAAGGTCAAAGTAGATTTCATTTGTAATTTTTGTGTCCTAAATGATTCCCTGCTCTTACAGCATTCACCCACTGGCATCCTGTATGCTTAAATTATGCAAGAAAAGAAGGCAATGACAGCTGATGACAGCTGCTCTTTCTGAACCAGCTCCTAGACTAGTTTTATTATAGAGGCTTATAATTTTTAGATAAGTACATTACAGAATTATTAACAAGAAAACCCAAAGTATGCAAAGCTATTCTAGTGAGTTCATTTTTTAAACTCTCAATTTCTATGGATTTTTTTTTTAAAAAACCTGATGGTTTCACTGGCATTGAAATTGAGATCAACCATGGTGCAGTGATTAAAATGTTAAGCTTAAGAAACTGCCAGACAGCTGCAGGAAGATGTTTTCATTGGTTTAGAAAGAAAGAAGAAATGCCAGTCCCAATTGCCTTCCCCTTTTTGCTTATTTAATGTTTGAAACCACATGTCAACATAAAAGTATGCTGAATTCTTTTGGAAAATAACAAAGATGCATTGTTCTATTCTATTATTGCCTACAGTTATTACTCAGGGTAAATAATAAGGAGCTATTATTTTATTCAGCTCCACATTTAGCCATTTTATGGTGGTATTTTTCAACATCTTGTGGGTTTGTAGGGCAAGCTTTTGAGGTGAGAACCAACCAGGAGGGCTATTATTTCACTTGGGCTGGGGCTACATGCATCTTCTAAACTGGATTTCAAGGGGCCAATAAGAGAACTAGGGTGGTGAACCAGTTAAAATGTTAAACCAGGGATGGGAAAAACCAGAATGCATCCTCCCCCCCACCCCCAGCTCCAACCCACATCCAGACAAAAGGCCGACTGATGAATTTGGGCCACCCACTGGTTCTCAGCCCAACCTTCCACCCAGGATTGTTTTGCAGAGTAAAAAAGAGGAAGGAGTCCTCTAAATGCTGCCCAACATTCCTGAAAGAAAGACAAGGTAGGGGTGTGTGTGTGTGTGTGAGAGAGAGAGAGAGAGAGTTTATTGTATTGCATAGTAAAACCTTTTTCCCCTCTCCCCCCCCCTTTCTATTGATCAATGATAATTTGGTCAATGATTAGCAACATTTAATAGAACAAAACAAACAGAGAGTGAAGCAAACAAATACAATAATATACTAACAGGTAGCAAAATAAATCCCTCTTCTATAAATTCAACTACTCTAAATCCTGGATCTGATTATTCAGATGTAGGCCTCATGTATTTCAGTGGGGGGGCTTTGTGTACAGCTCCCTCATATCAGAACCTTGCTTTGGACTCCAGGGATTACAACTCTCTCTCTCTCTCTCTCTCTCTCTCTGTCTCTCTGTCTCTCTGACACACACACACACACACACACCCTCTTAAATCTGGATACGATTAAAAACAAAAATATAAACAACTTACAAAAGTGAATGGAGCAGAATATAGAAATTTGATACAATCAAGACTTGGCCAGAAATAGAAAAATTAAAAAAAAAACACCTAAAGTCTATGTTTACACCCTATTCCTACTTTCATCGGAAGGAAGGAAGGCGGGTTGTCTGAGGTAATAAGATTAGTAAGATTTGTGGAGAGGCAGGCCCTCAAAACTAGTGATGAAAGGAGGCCCAACCAATCTGGCAAGGTCCAATATTTTCTGGAATTACTGCTGCCTTGTGCAAACTCTGAATTCCTCACCATTTGCTCATCATATAAGGCCCCTAAAATTCCTTAGTCCTAGTTATTTGTAACCAGGGGTGGGCTGCTGGGGGTTCGCAGGG
>JANHZT010008621.1:6277-17484 GCA_032468215.1 Stegonotus admiraltiensis | reverse complement strand
GGAAGTGAAAAAGCTGCTTATCCCTCAGCCCAGCTCTTCTAAGATGGAAGTGGAAGAATTGCTACTATAGGACATACATGCTACAAGTGCAGGCTGTTGACCCTCCGGGAAGAGAAGGTTATGGGGCTATGATGTCCACATCCCAGTTAAACTCATAAGGTTTTTGTTTGTATCGTGCCTTATTTTTACAAATAACTCATGACAGAGAACATATCCAACACACCACCTCCTCCTATTTTTCCCCAACAATGTGAGGTGAGTTGGGCTGAAAAAGAGTGACTGGCTCAAAGTCAGTCAGCTGGCATTCATGGCTAACATGAGACTTGAACTCATGGTGTCCTGCTTTCTAGCCTGGTGCCTTTCTTGGATCCTTCATAGGAAGGACAATATACTAAGAGGCCATTTTGAAAATAAAAGAAAGCTAGGCAAATAGTTGGATATGACATAATGGATGATACTTTTTAAGAACACTTTTTCTTTGGCTCTTCAGAATAGGTTCCAAAGCCTCTGCATAGATTTTTTTTTAGAAAGATAACAGCTGCCACCAGCCTCAAGGACTGAAGAATGGGATTCTTCACTTGTAAAGGATCACTTGCCTTAGAGGCTGTAAGCTACAGGCAGTTGTGATGATGGACAGGATATTGACAAGGACCAAAACAACAATCTGTGAACAAGATAGTCTGTTTAAGAGAAATATGCTACCTTCCAAGGATTCACATTTGTGTGACAGAAAAGCCCCTAAGACCTTTTAAGATCACTGACAAACATTCCTTTTTATGGATCTGCATGGAAATAAATGACATTGTGTTAAAAACATTACAAGTTACAATGAAGCATTGAGCAAAAGGGGGAAGGAGCTGGATTACAAGTGGCATTCTCCCTGAAGCTCATGAACTGAGAGAAATACTGGAAGCAAACAAATGGATACACAGATGGTACCCATGGGAAGAATTTGGATTCTCGGTTTATGGGACATATTTGTGATGAGAAATTCCTGGCAAGAAATGGGCTGCATGACGTGGGAATAGTATGTTTGGAAGACACCTTGCAAACCTAATGCAGAAGGCTTTAAACAGGGAAGAGCCTCCAGAAAAGTCACTCCAAGTACTACAAAGATGGCAGGAGATGATACACAGAATATGGAGATAATCAGTAACGAGCATATGAGTAACAGAATGTATATTTTCAGCACCTGTATAGAAATGCATGGATGACGGGAAACAAATGGGAAGAACTAGATCTCTTAATATAGGAAGCTGGAAATGATTTAGGAGGCACTACAGAAATGCAGTGAAATAAAACTTGAGTGGTTTACAAGAACCAAAAGGTACAACTTGAAAAAAAATATACACAAAAAGTGAATAAAGAGTATGGGAAGTAAATGCATGACAAAATCGAGGAATTTGAACACAAGGATCCAATTAAAAATATTTTAAAATACAAAGAAAGGAAAATAATCAAAGTAGACTGCCAAGACAGGCAAAAGAACTGAATAATACTTTACTGGATAAAATTCCAGAACCTTTAAGAATGACCAATATGGTAATGTAAGACTCTATCAAGATAAGTTATTAGAATTCTGCAAGCCTCTGTTTTACCTTTCCTCTTTTATATCCCACTGTATCATGGAATAGACATTTTGAATACTTATCTAATACTTTACCTGTTTTTCTGCCCTAAATCATGTTTTTACACCTGTTGTTGTTAAGAGCTTCTGAAATTTCTCCAAGACTGCTTAATACTGAATATCAAAGCCCCTTATCACAAACTTCAAAGTAGCAAAGATGATTGAGGCTGCATTCCCTTGACTTGTTGATATATGCCAGCCAACAATTTTACTCCGTGCAAAAAGAGATTTGGCTTTTATGGAATAGTTACTCAATTTAATAGATCACCTAAATATTTCAAACATGTAAGAAGTTTGCTTTGATATGAAATTCTTGTACATAACTCATTTTACATCATTTGCATATTTACACAAATATAATTGTTGTCATTTGTGTAATGACGTTGCTATGGATGATATATTCTCTAATATAACAGACATTAGGGAATAACACACTAATTTTCTTTAAGTGAATTGATATTTCACTTGCCTTTATTTCTAAATTATTACACACCTTTGTTAATATGTATGAATCATATACATACATTTGAACGTTTTGAATAAATTAAATTTTAACTTAAACTTCTATCTGGATCATTTTCTGAAATATAAAATATTCCAGGTTTCATCAATAATATGATGAATTAGAACCTAAAAAAGCTCAAAACATTATATTTAGTGTATTATGACGACTACTAAAGTTTGGAACTGTACTCTCCTGCAGTTGAAGAAAGCCAAAAACATTAACAAACATCTGAATAACTGATATTAAAAGCAATAGCACTTAGATTTATATATTACGTCATAGTGCTTTTACAGCCCTCTCTAAGTGGTTTACAGAGTCAGCATATTGCCCCCAACAATCTGGGTCCTCATTTTACCGACCTCGGAAGGATGGAAGGCTGTCAACCTTGAGCCGGGGAGATTTGAACTGCCGAACTGCAGCTAGCAGTCAGCTGAAGTAGCCTGCAGTACTTCACTCTAACCACTGTGCCACCTCAGCTCTTAACATATTGCAAAATTTCCATCTTTTTTTAAAAAAAGTTTTGCAATCTATCAGACTTATGAATTACTGCAGTAAAGAGCAATAATTTCACTGTAGGCAATTTTCATAATTTATTTGTATATCTAGCAAATGTGGATATTCTAATAAAGTTTCGACTGAAGAAATGTTTAACATTACAGAACTGAAATGATTCATTATTTGGACAAAAATTCTTCTAAATTGCTGAATTTGCTCCTAAATTGAAATATAGGAGTTTCAGTGGATTATGAATAATGGGCAAAATAAGTTGAAATATATATATTTCTTCTAAATCAAAAGTAGCATAGCAGTAGTAATATTATTTTCCTAATTCTCCTAAGAACCAAGAATCTTCAAGTTATCAATCCTATTTTCAAAGAGATGAATTTTACTTTTAATGAAAGTGGGAAAGGAAGTGTATGTTATACACTTTTAAGAATTAAATATTATGAATATTGTAAATACACCCTCTCGTTAGTGATAATCTGTTCCCTAGATCAGAAGCGAAAGATCAAGGCTGTTGCTATCTCATTTGGATAAAATTCTCTTGTGCAGCAAAGCCACTTTTATTGTCACTCTGGTGTGCACTATTGTCAGATGCAGAAATTTGGTTAAAACTCTGCACATTGGTTGGGAAATGATTTTTTTTTTAAATTACCATGGCATTTGCAGAGGGTCATTAAATGAGGTAGCCACTAAACAAGGAATAGTTGAGTTTGTATCTGTGTGTAAAAAAAACTTTGAATAGTCTGTTTCATTTATGAATAATTAGATTCCCATACATTTCATATAACAAGAGGCGCCATTAGCACATGAGAAATTCAGTTACATTGTATGGGTCTATTATATAAAATTATTTGATATATCTCCAGTTATTATAATGGCGGACTTTTCTTTAACAGCTTCCATGAAAGCTTGCACATAGAAAAATGCTGACAGATGTCTTAGCAATTCTGCACATCTTACATTAAAAGAGTATCAAGAAGTCCTTCTCTAATTATCTTATGGAACTTAGGTATAGTATAAATAAAAGTTCCACTAATTTATACTTGCTGAAAAAGTGGTTCCAAACTCAGCTAATAGATTAGTTCAATTATTGCAAGCAATTTTTCTTCCATCCAAATCACAACATCTAATACCAACAGATTCAAAGAACAAGGAATGAATGTTAGGAATACTGTAAACATTTATTTACATCATTCATACAGAGCTTCAGTATACATCTAATTTACTAAGAACATACATCCCTCTGACACATGGTTAGATTTGGCTAGCTGCAAGGAATTCAAACAAATAAATTACCACAGTTTACATAAAAAAAGGTTGGCCCACAAAAGAATTTCGGAAAAAAAAGATCACAAATTAATATAAGCAGAAAATACCCTGTTGAAAATAGATTAGAAATTTAGTGAGCTATTTCCATAGGCTTTGACCTTACAGTATTTCTCTATATACAAAAGGTACAGTACAATGTTAGTATTTATTGCAACAAACTAAGGATGTCATAATACATTTCATATCCTCAACTCTGATATTGGCTTCACGTTCCTTCCAAACAGCCTTCTTTTGTTGCTCCACAATTGAAATATTTTCCCACAAGGCACATACTTATCTATAAAGAAAAAGAAAAAAAAATCAGCAAAACCTGCTCACCCAAATTAACAGTTACATATTTTTAAATTCAATATTCACAAAAGTAGGATCTCATATTATCCAATGTATTATAATATATTGCCATAACATCTACCCCATAGAACATCGTAGCCGGAGATTCATTTGGACCCAATCCTGCTCATTGTTTCATAAATCCTTGAAGACCTGGATTCATGAGATCCATAGGTTAGATTTATTTATTAAATGTATATGCTGCCCATCTTGCTATCCCAAGCCACTGCTGCTTTTAACCACTTTTAACAAATCTATGTTGGCTTCTAGTAATCACCTTATTCATTTCTAGATGCTCATAAATCCCTGGTTTTCCAAGGTTTTCCCAGATATTGTTGTCAGGCTGATTGGTAGTTTCCTGGATCCATTTTTTTCTCCCTTTTTGAAAGTTTGGAACCACATCAGTTCTTTCCAAGTCCTCTGGCAGTCGTCCCCCAACCCCCCCGGGTGATCCAGGAGCTCTGAAAAATTTCATTCAGTGATTCCGAATGAATCTGCCAGCTTCTTCAGCATCCTAGGATGTAAACCAATTGGTCCTGGTGATCTGAACTCATCCAAAGCAGATCAGTGTTGTCTTACCAATTCCAAACCTAGTTTGATCTGCATTCCTATTCTGTTTCCCATAGTGCTGACTTTGATAGGTTGGGTTACTTTTTTCTTTTTATGTAAAGACAGATGCAAAGAACGAATTATGCAGTTTTGCTTTCTCTCTGCTACTTATCATCTTCTTGCCACCATCTTCCGTTAGTGGTCTGATCATTTCTTTGACTTTCTTCTTGTTCCTTACATACTGAAAATTTTTGGGAGGTATTTTTGGCATTTGTTGCATTAGTTCATTCTGAACCATGGCCTTTCTTGACTCCGTCCTTGCAGATTCAAGCTATTTGCTGGTATTCTGTTCTAGTTACGTACCCCCTTCTTTTTTTTTACTTTCCTTTCTAGTCCTCAGTTTATTGGAAAGCTCTTTGTGCAATCATGCTGGTTTCATCTGGAATCTTGTTTTTCTTTTTCTGTGGTATTGTTTTTGTTTGAGCCTTTATTATCTCGTTTTCAGAATTTCTCAAGCATCCTGTTTTTCTTTCTAGGATTTCCATTCATGGAGTCCTCCCTAATTTTTCTTATAGTTTATTGAAGTCAACTCTCTTAAAGTTTAAAATACTAGTCTGTTTGTTCAGTTCCCTGTGCCAACATTATGGTAAATTCTAGAATGGCATGGTCACTCTCTATTCTTAACAATAAATTAATAATTCATTTTTACAGAATTGTGTTGCCAGTAATTATCAGAAATGTATTTCACTCCAATTCTTCTTTAATATTTTCTCTCTCTCTCCAGATTAACCCATATAGAAAGCATTAGACTGGAATTTTGTCTATAATTTCCCCATACTATAAAATTATGGTAGAAATTTGCAGGCCTTTAAGAGCCCAGTTGGCTAAAAAAAATTATAAGTTAAAAACCCACTCTATCTTAGCTGAAATTATAAGCAGTCTAATTTTAAATATCTCTTATATCCGTTTAATAAGGGAATCAATCACAGGTTAAATTTGCCATGAATTTTTCTAGAGTAGCATCCATCGAACATCACCTGCAACTCCTATTCTGCTTCAGATATTCCATGTCAGCTCTGACTAAAAACAGTATGTCCGCAAAGCACATATTGGTTTTAAAGAATTCAGATTTTTGTTCTACTGAGGAAAAAATGGCTTGCCTTTTATAAAAAGCATTAATATGGATTATTATGTACAAGACACAAGAAAGCTACTGAAACATGAATAAAAAAGACACAGTGTCATGGGAGATAGTATCTATATTTCAAAATCAGATTGCTGCAAGTGAAAACCAAAGCTACAATAAACAGACAGCCTATGCTACCTGAGAGACTGCTGCTCTTCATATTTTCAAAACAGATTACTACCAAGAATAGAACACAAGACAGAAGGCTTATTTAATTAAACATAATTATCATTTCTGGAACACAGTTTTAAGAAAACAGCATGTGCAATAGCATAATAGCCACCCTCCTCAGCAAATACAAACATTAAAAATAACCAAATGCCTAAAATGTTGACATGTAATACAAACTACAATGATAAGTTTGTAGCATATTGTGTAAAGAGTGAATATTGCTATCTAATTGAAAAACTATGGATTTCTTATTCTTACTCATATGGTTGCATATAATTGTTTGCTTCATTTACACATACAAGGTATCACACATATTCCTTCAGAAACTGCACAACCCTGCTCCAATAACCATGATCTCTAATCAAAGAGGAATATTTGAAGCTACATAGTAATATACGCTTGTATAAAATATCTACTTTACAAATACATTCTGCTTGGTTTTCAAATGTGTCTTTATAATCTTTTATGTCCTATTACTTCCTGAAATAAAGCTACTAACCTTCGAGGATGATTGGCATCAAACAATGTGTTATCATCATCATCATCATCTTGTTCTAAAGGTGTCAACTCTGTGTTTTCTATGCTTGTGTCCAGAACACCGTATTTCCGTGTCTTTCTGTTTCTTCGTCTAAGTCTAATACAAATGTTACAATATGTTAATTAGGGCTGAAGAACACTAATATGAGCAGAATTAGATTTGAGCTTTCAGCGTACGAAATAAAAATGAAACATCTGAACCATATAAATGAGTCAATATACATTTAAACAAAGTTTGTATTCTAAGTTAGTCAACAATGAAATATATCTCCACCCCTTCCTAAATGTTAGTATTTGTCCCATGCAAATACAAAAATATTAAACTAATTAAACTTTAAATATATTTCTACAATGTAGAGCATAAAGAAATTGTACAGAGATAAAAGAATATACAGATGAGTTTATGAAGTATCAAGCACCCTACACACTGAGTTTTAATGATCCTCTCCTATCACCAGTTATATTCACTTAAATTTTCATTTTTAACTACTTTTCTTTATTTTACTTCAAAAGTATTAAATATGAAGGAGAAATGCTTACAATCAAATTAAGATGTATTTTGCCTATTTATATTCACTGCTCTCTGTAGTTTATAAAGGCTATCAGAATGCCAAACTAAAAAGTCACGCCTTGAAGCTTATGGACATATGAAAATAAGAAAAACTTTTGTGGAATACTGAATTCTGAACTTTATCTTTGTACTGATTTGTTCACTGCAGCTCTGAATTTTGTGTTGAAGAAATTAAACAACAGTAGTAATAATCCTGTTTTATAAAATACCAGGTCTTTATTTCTTACCAATGAAACAGAATATGCAAAGATATATTACTTAAGGCCCTCTTGGTTTCTGGCTCTCAGCAGCTCTAGAAACTTTATTCTTTCCTTCTATAAATGGTTTTTCTAAGCTAATTCAATATTCTATACAAACTAACTTTTTACATTTACCTGTAACCTGTAACTGTATGTGTACTGTGGAGGCTATGCTATTACTTTATATCAATTACTTTTAGTGATCATGATAACCAATGAGTTAGTTCAAATTGTTCTTTCATTAAGAGGCCATTTGCTGACATACCAAATAATGCTTTTTAAAAACTCCATTAGTAATAACAATATGTAAAATGGGAATTTTACAGGGAACAAAGTCACCGGGAGACTATTTGTAAAATTTGCCTGTCCACCTTACCACAGGGTAACTCTGGACAGCTTACAATAATTATATGTTATGATGATGGTGTTTCTGTGCATATAAAATAATATATTTTTATTGCCACCTTCTCTAACTTTAATGTCTTATTTAATCGCTTGTGTATCATGACCATAGTAAATTTGTGATATGGTTTTCAGTATGTATCCCACTTCTTCATTCAAGTATTACAGTATTACTTGTGTCTCTCGTATAAATTATAATATTCAGGAAAATAAGGTGTATTTAAATAAATTACAAATATTGTAGAAAAAAAAAAGCAGGGAAGGTGATATTGCAAGATAAACAGTGAGTCAATTGAAGTTTTACAGCACGAACTTGGGGTTAAAGCAATAGTTGTACTCACTGAATCTTTCATTGCACTTTATTTGTCCAAAATCACTCTCAGAAGATGTTGTTTTTACTGGCTTGTTGGCCTTTAATTACAATGGTGTCAGTGATTCTGAGAAAGGGCTGAAATGATGTTGAACAAGAAAATGAAATCCTATGCACAAACTTCAATTTGCCTGCATAATAATGGATTCAACTTTGAGAGCTTTACAGTACACAGGGGACTGGGGAGTTCTTGCAATGGCTCTCTTACTGCAGTCAATTTCACCCTCCCTACTTGCATTTTTAATAGTTTTTAACAGCTTTTAGTGATGAAGTTTTTATATACTTATTGGATTTTTAATTAATTATTGTGTACTGTCTAGAGTCACATTGTTACGAGATGGGTGGCCATATAAGTATGTATGTATGTATGTATGTATGTATGTATGCAGGCATGCATTAAAAAGAACTCTTGGAGTCACTCTGGTGTCTAGTGTCACTCTCATGACATGGGTGGCATATATTTCTGATGCTGTCCAACACTTCAGAAAATAGTTATTCATATGTGGCTTTATAAATAAAATAAATTGTAGGGGGAAAAACCCCCTTCAATTCATGTGCACCATTTAGAAGTTTGAAAGAACCAAAACCAGAATTGCACCTTAAGCATTTATGAAACTTAAGAGTTGTATCTGATGAACTGTAGCCTCAAAAAGCTTATGCCTGGTCAGAAAAGGTGCTATCAGATTTCTGATATTCTGGTAAATCTATGCTTCATGTAAATAAATACTGAAGGAGCGTATTTGCTCCACTTATATGAAGAACATTTGAATTAAGGATTTTCCTCTTGTACGGTATTACACAGCTCATTATACAGAAAATACTGAAATATAGCATACCAATTTAAAACAATTATTTACAAATTTCTCCTAAAATCACATTTGATAATTTTTTAAAAATGTAACTTAAGCTGCTATTTAGGATAGAGACCTTATCAAAATATATTCTGCTTCTTTCATGTATGATTCAATAAAATATCTATGGTGTATGTCAAGTGAGAGTTGATTTTCCCATGTAATCTCTTGGACACACCATGAAAAGGCTACCTTGAAAGATCAAGAAATTCAAAAGAATCTCTAAAATCTGAGTTAGGGTCAACACTTAACAGATCCCTTTAAAAGTCCACTCGTATCTATGCAAAAGGAATAAGGAATCTTGCTCTAGAAGTGTTTATTATGATCCATCCTTCCATTTATTTATCTACATCTTTAGCTTCCAATTAACACCAAATGAAATTCACATGACTTGCTGAACATTCTTTTATCCTTTGAGGATTTTTAAGCTTTCAAAAGCCTTGTTTTATGCAGCTGGAAACCACTTGAAACTAGGCCTTTCAGTAGAGCACCAGACTTAACAAATGTATAACAACCATTCTTTCTTTTATTCTGCCTTTAAATCTCTAAAGCCTATCTTTTAATGCTATACAGAGTCTCCTCGAGTTACAACCATTCATTTACTGATTGTTTGAAGTTACAACAGCACTGGAAAAAATGACTTATGACCGTTTTTCACTCACAACAGTTGCAGCATCCCCATGGTCACATGATCAGAATTTGAGTGTTTGGCAACTGGTATGCATTTATGATGGTTGCCGTGTCCCAGGGTCATGTGATCACCTTTTGTGACCTTTTGACAAGCAAAGTCAACCGGTAGATAGATTCACTTAACTGTGTAACAAAGTTAACTCAGTGATTCACTTAACTATGGCAAGAAAGGTTGTAAAATGAGCCAAACCCATTTAACAACTGTCGTGTTTAGCAATGGAAACTTGGGACTCAATTGTGGTCATAAGCCAAGGACTACCGGTATTTTGTTATGATTCTAAAGCTATTCATTTCAAATTCTCTTTCCAAAATTACATAAGCATTTCAGACTTCATCTGTCAGGATTTCCCCACACCCTGAATTTCATCATTTTAACTACATCTCAGGCCTCAGGTGCTATCAGTGCTTCTGTAAGCATTGCAGAGGTGGTTAAAAGAGGGAGGGAGCGAGAGAAACAAACCTAAAGGAGCAGACAAGATACAATACCCTTTACACCCATATGTTTGTATCATTATTTTTCTGTCTGCATTTATCACAATGTATGTCCATGTAGTCCATGAGAAATTGTACTGCAGTCACTGTATCACAAGGCATATAAAGTAGAAAAAGCCCGTTTCTTCTGTATCTCCACAGGAATTCTAACCATGACTTTGGTTACTCTGCACATTATCTATCACCTGCCAGTCTTACAGAATATTGATTTGAAGCCACCTTCTCCTTGCTTGAACTTCGTTTTAAGCCCCACCACTCTTTTGCAGTGCGGGAACAAGAAGCATTAGACAGCCACTGGTCCATTTCCCTTTTTAACGTTTTTAAAGAAGAGATTGGACACAACTATTTGTCTGTAATGGTACAAGGTTTCCTGCCTGAGCAGGGGGCTTGGACTAGAAGACCTCCAAGGTCCCTTCAACTCTTCTGAATTCTGTGACTGTATTTGGGTGGCCTGTTCTAGGGTGGTGGAGGAATGTCAAACCCAAATTAGGCCTTCAAAACAATCGTTAAGTGAGCCACAAAATTAACCCTCCCCACACTCAGATATAGGGCCAAAAATACTCCACAGTAAGCCAACCCAACAAAAAAAGGGTAGCAGATTTAACAAAAACAAAAACAAAACGATTCTAAAACGATTCCTAAAGTTAAAGCCAAGAAATGAACGTTAAGCCCTGGGGAGAGTAACAAGGGCAGGAAGTGGAAGAAGGGCCGACCCGAAGCAAACTACGAGTCTACAAACTAAGAGCCTGAGTGGCATAAGAGACTAATGCTCCTACTAAGGCAGTATTTAACTTCCAGCTGCCTGCAATTACTGCAAGTTCAAATCTCACCAGGCTCAAGGTTGACTCAGCCTT
>JANHZT010008620.1:10418-20533 GCA_032468215.1 Stegonotus admiraltiensis | reverse complement strand
AAATAAGCAATCAGGAAACAATATCAATATAAATTGTAAGGATACAAGTAACAAAATTACAGTCATACAGTCATAAGCGGAGGAAATGGGTAGTGGAAATGATGAGAAGATTAATAGTAGTGCAGACTTAGTAAATAGTTTATAAATGAAGATACATTTAGTGACTTTATTTTCCACAAGCATCTTTCCCTCTGTTACTGAATCAAGCATTTTTATCTTACTGCAGCTCTAACAAGGATGACCAGTTTCATACCAAACAGGAATATACTGATTCACTTTATAGAACCTAATAATATGCAAATGCCAAATGAATATTTTTTTGTTTTAAAAAATCTAAGGAGCAACAATGTTCCAGATCAGCAAGAGCAGATAACAACTTAGTGGCTATTTTCACTATTTAGTGGCTATTTCAAGAAGCTAGTAACCTCTTAAAAGAAGCTAGGCCTGATCAAAGCCAGCTATGTTGAGATGGGGTCAAAGTTGCTGATACCTGTGTTCCCCAAAAAATAAGCCCCAGTCTTATATTTTGGGGGCTCCGAGATAAGCGCTGGGGCTTATTTTCTGGGAAACATGCTTTCAGGGTGATCAGCCTGGCTGCGTGCCCTGCCTCCCAGCACATGAACAAGAGGTGGCAAGCATGCAGCAGCAGCAGCCTGCCGGTCCCTTGGTGCACTCTGGGGTTGCACAGTTTCCTCAGTACAGGTGAATTGACTCCCTATCCAAGCAGAAGATGCAGGCAGAGGCATATGGGGCAGGCAATTGAACTGGATACATTGCAGGCAAGTTGAGAGACGCGAAGACAAGCCTTTTGCAGCTGGCTGTCCACTCTGGCCCACTGACTCTTGGCTTTCCTCTGGCCTGCACAGTACATCCAGATCACCTGCCTTCCCCCACATGCCTCTGCCTCCATCTACTGCCGGTATCACTGCAGAAAGACCAGTCTCCTGCAGCCACCTTGGCTTTCCTGCAACCCACACATCACGTCCAGATCATGTGCATTCCCCACCTCTGCCTCCACCTGCTGTTTGGACAGGTAATCAACTTACCTGTGCTGCGCAGGCTGCAGCTGCTGCCGGACACCATCGGCCCCCATGCCTTTGCTCCCTCCTGTGCTGGCCATGCCCACCCCCTTCACTAGGGCTTATTTTTGGGGTAGGACTTATATTAGGCACATGGTTAAAAATCAGACTAGGGCTTATTTTAGGGGTAGGGCTTATTTTCAAGGTATTTAGGAAGCAACTTGGATTTATTAACATTGTTGCTGGTCCATCTTGAAAGTCCATGTTGCAAAGACTTTCTTGGAATTTGACTTGACTAACTTATTGATTATGTATCATTAAGTTGTTTTTGATTCCTAGTGACCACATAAATCTGTCCCTAACCAGTTGTCTCCCAATTGTGCACCCATTTCCACTGTAACTGAATCCATTTATCTTGTTTCTGGTTATCCTACTCTTGTATTTCACTTTTCCCAGTATTAGTGGAATGAGAACTGTAGTTGATTTTTTTCATTAATTCATTGTTTTATTTTCTTTGCTATCAACAGTATTTTCAGAGTCTTCTTTAACATAATGTTCAAAAGTATGAATACTCTTCTTCTGCTTCTTCAAAGTCCAATATTTAGTTCCATATAGTGTCACAGGGATATCATGGTTTACATTGTTGTGATTTGATCTGATGTATAGGTATAGATACATCATGACATTTGAATATACTGTATTTTCCATGGCTGTTATATTGAATAATAGTCTCTGGAATATTTCTTGACTACTATTTTCTTCACTATTGTTGGTGGATCCTAAAAGGCAAGTTATCCAGTACTCCAAAATCTTCATTGTCAATTCTAGGGCAGATTGCTATATCACTTATCATTAGTTTGGTCTTGTTTACATTTAATTTTAGTCCCATTTTTTCATTGTGCTCTTTGTCTATGCTTTGTAGATTTTTTTTTGCATTTTTTTACTATCGGGTAGCATCATCAATGTAGCACAGGTTAATAACATTTCTTCTTCCTTGGCATTTGTCTTAGTTATTTCCTTGTGTCAGCTGTTCCTTTTGGATATTGCCTTCCTAGTAATTGCTTATATGTGTTTGAAACACCAACTGCATTTATGACTATGAGATAAGCTGGGCAGATTTATGATGTCCTTCACCCAGAAAGAAAAAAACTAAAATTTATCAATTACAGTTGAGAATTTTAAATAGATAATGACTGTTGGAAGAAAGATATACAATATAAAAATGGACTTGATGGAAGAGTTGTACTGAATACTTTAAGAAGAGACTAGACAGTCACTTGTCTGAAATAATATGGGGTCTCCTGCTTGAGTAAGGAATTGGACCTCCAAGGTCCCTTCCACCTCTATTATGATTGATTGATTGATTGATTGATTGATTGATTGATTGATTGATTGAATTTCTGGGACTAAACTCTGTTCTAGCACATAAACTGACCCTGGGTTTGAGTCCTGATTTCCTACAGAGGCTTCTCATGCAACATCATTTTCAGCTCCTATAAATACTTTCATTATTTCTGCAATTAAACCTTCTGCCAGTAGGGTGAGCTCTAAGGACCATTTGCCCCCTTTCTAGCAAATGTCAAACAAACAAACAAACAAACAAACAAACAAACAAGGACATCTTTGGGTTGAACCTCTTGCCACAAGTGAAACTTCTAATTTCTTTACTTTCCACATTGACCACATTGACCAATTGTCATTTCGGTATTTATTGCACAAAGTTTCATGCCCTTTTTGTCCTTCAGCTCTTGCTTGTGAGCATTCTTTCTGCCAGTCAAGGGGTGGAAATCTCCATCCAGCTGGTTACAAATGCTGTTCCTTCCCCAAAGTTGTGGGTCTTAAACAGGTAGTCCTCACTTACTGACTGCAATTAAGATGATGACCCTGTTGCCAAGCAGGGTGGTCATTAAGTGTGATGTGACAACACCAATTTACAATGCTGTCATTAAATGAATCATGTAGGGCTAAATGTGACAGCTTGGCTTGTGACTATGACTTGCGACTTCCTGCTGGCATCCCCATTGATTTTGCTTGTCAGAAGCTGGCTGTAAAATTTGCAAATGGTGATCATGCGTACACCAAATGCAATAACTGTGGTAAATAGAACCCAGTTTTAGGCACCTGATTTGTGATCATGTGACTGAAAATACGACTATCGCAGTAGGACCCATCGTAAACCTCCTTATTCAGCTCTGTCATATCTTCAAATAGTTGGTAAGTGTGGACTACCTGTATACTGTATGTTTCCATTGTGCCTGCTTCCTCTCAGCCTGGCACATTTGTGGATCAGTTGAAGGATGCAATTCCCAATCATCCCTGTTGGCCAGCTGCAGTGGTGTACCTTCTCTCCCCATTTTTCCCCAGGAGTCTCTGACCCCTCCAGTTGCATTTGCATGTCTTCTTTTCCTCCTCAGATGACTGTTCATCCAGTTGCCTTTCTTCTAACCATTCTCCACTCCTGGCTTGGAGCCCTCAGCAACTTCTTGGAGCAATCCCACCTCCACCTCCAAAGCCCTCAGAGACAGCACTTTCTCTTCATCTGAGCTGGCTTCTGGGGAAGCTATCACAATTAAGAAGAATTATTATTTATTTATAACAGCCTGGGGTGGGTTCTACTTACCTTTACTAATGGTTTGCAACAGGGCTGCCTGCATGCGCAGAAGCTTCCTGATGTCGTTGGGGTTGGTGGGCGGAGCCTCCTGCCAGTTTACTACCGGTTCTATAGAACAGCCACATGTTTTGCTACTTGGTGACATTTAGGCAAGTATTTTTTCATTTGACACTTTATTTTTATTTTTTCATATTACTACATTGGGAACAGTGCAAGCCAGAACTGAATAGGGATACAAGCCAAAGTGGATAAAATATTCTGGTAATGGGGTAAATTAACATGCTCTGCATATGAGAACTCACATGCATATTTCCAAAGTCTTATTAATTCATCTATTTGTGTGTTTTCATACCCATTCCATTTCCTCAATCTCTGGGAGGGTGGCTCTTTCTCTTCCCCCACCCCCCGCCCCAGCTAGTATTTCTGAGAAAAGGAAAATTTATTCCTTTTTTTCCCTCAGAACTTCTCAAAAGCTTAACCTGGTAGTACAATCAACATTTATAAAAAGACACTTTTATAAAAGTCACCATGAAGGGATGCTTTTAAGAAGAAAATAATAACAAGCTGGGGTTGTCACATTGGGTGATAGGATGGTTTTTCTTTTCCTGTCTAGCAGAGACACTTTTCTTCATAAATGGTCACCCTGCTGCATCACACCTTTTAAAGGACGTTTAATAGTGCTAATAGAGATCCTTTGAAATATCTGCAGCAGCATGAAGGAGGCAACTTTTCAACATAGGCTGAACATTTGGGGAAGAATAGCAATGTCTTTCCGTGAAATGCTTTTTCCAATTCATTTCAGAAAGAGAAGTTGTAACCAAAGGGATAAAGTGTGTGGAAGGAAATTATAACAGTTGGGAACTGCCTTCAGACCAAATTGGGCTTAAATTATCCTTAATAGTTGTCACTTTATTATAGGCCTGGTGAATTTCCAGCACTTACAATAAGAGGCAGCTATCAAGTTTTACTTTTTGTAAAACTTTTTTCATTTTGGTATAAGGAAATTAAGATTTCACATATGCTATAATTTAAAACATCAATTTTCCACATTCAGTTGAGTGTTTTAAATGGCAGATGTGTTTTAAATACTGCTTTAAATGGCCACTTTGCTTTCTGAATCAGAAAAAGAAAACCATGACCAAGAAAAATATACAGATAATCACATATATTCAGATAAAGTTCACTTTTCCTTACTGATTTCAAGGACTACTGGCTTTAAAAAGGAAACAGACTGTTGAGTCTGCCCTGTTAATGTTTACTCAGGAGGGACATAATAAAAGTGTATAGGAATTGACTGGAACCCAAAGCATCAATTTTCCAACTTACAATGGGAAGTCTGAAGGACAATAGCTTCTTATTTGTCCCCTGACTAAGCTGCTACTAAGGCTACTACTGTTATTATTATAGTGACAATGCAATTCTTATTCATAAAAGAAAAAATGAAGGATTGTGCCTGTGGGATTAATAAATCAAAATGCCTTATACAGTATCAACCACAGTGATTTAGTCTACCTGTCATTAGCTTATTCTAATGCTGCTACCAACTTTATACTGAGTATCCTGGGAATTGAACCCAGGGCTTTCATCATGCAAGACATGTACTCTGTTGAATGACCTCGTGAATAGTAATGGGTAATAATATGGTTGTTATAGCTGCAACTAATTTTTAATCTCAGAACAGAGTCACCTGTCTGTCAAAGTCAATCAGAATTTAATGCTTAATTTGCCAAAATAGCAATAAAAGCTGTGGTATGAATATTATTAAAGTTTTAGAACTGTTAAACGAGTACTAAAATTTATGTCCTCTTATAGTTTTATTTTTTGAAAGAAAAAGAAAATTCAAGTAAAGCAGCTTTTAAAAAGCTATGAAGGCTAATGGTTATCTTTAGATTTAAGCTATCCATAACCTTTTATTGCCAATTCTGTTTTATAATTGCCTTATTTTTAAACTTATTTTTGTGCATGTCAGGCAAAGTCAGGTCTCATTCAAATGTTATCACGTTAGAATGAAAATTATTCACAAATGAACTTCCATATCACTCACATAGGTTTTGCATTTGTGATCAGCAGAAAACAATCTGGAGTTTAGAAATAATCTGATCCCTTCTAATAATATGTAAAACAACATTACACAGTGCTAATATTAATGACCAGAACCTGAGCACAATTTGGGGGGAAAAAAGTTTTATTCACTCATATTCTAGTATGGAATAAACCAAAATGGTTTTAAATTTCTTTTTCAGTAGAATATTGAATAATTGTCTGCTGAGATCAGTAACTATTGGATCTAAGTATAGATTATGATGTATTCATTGCACCCCACAATATAAAAGCTTTGCATGAAATATTTTCAGGGCATAATTTAACACTTTTGTGTGAAATATTACCATAATTTAAGTCCCCAACTGCTTTCCTCCTTGACAATAGTCTTCATATTTTAGATGAATCCTGTTTATACTTCTAGATCACGGGTGTCAAACTTGTGGTGCCACATTGCCATCATGTGATGTTTTGTGACTTTTTTCCCTTTGCAGAGCTGGGGTGGGCGTGGCCTGCACATGATGAATCCAACCCATGGGCTGCAAGTTTGACATCCCTGTTCTAGATCTTTCTGAACTGTGATTTTCTTGAACACATGTTTGTTCTCCAGCATTACTGGCTTGCTCCAAAGTTCTGCCTTCTTGTTTATACATAAACTGATTTGTTCTGGGATTTGATTTCTGGTTTGCTTCTTAATATTCCACTCTGGTTTAGGCTTTCATTATATGTCACCTTTTAATATTTCATCTGTCCCATGGTTTCTGCTTTGTAGCTTTTGGCTCAACCCAGACTTGATGCCTACATCTCCTTTCCAGAAAGCAATTTTATTTTTACCAGTATTAAACATTCATAAAGTGTTTGTTCCCAATATATTGCTTTCAAAATTGCAATGTAAGATAGCTAGAAGTATTTCACAGCTGCCCTTAGAGGAAAGATAATGTGTCTTACAGGAAAAACCATATAACAAATGGATTTGTTACAAGCCACATAGATAAAGTCTGCATCCAGATGTGCACTTCCATTCACATTCTACACCACATAGTCATGCCAGTGCAGGCAGAAAAAAAAATACTATCATTGCTAAATCCCGTTTCTTTATCAAGTACCAGATAATCCTTTTCTTTTTAATTCTCTCAACCATCCAGAGGCAGAGAACATGGGAGAGCTTCATGAAGATATGCATCTTTGGTACCTTTTTCATTTGCCAAATTGCATTTGATCTCAAATAATGGCCATGAAACAAATTTGCATCAAATCATTTTGTTTTAGGAATTTGGAACAACCCCTTCTAACCTGACATTTTTACTTTTATAACTTAATGTTATTAATGGTATATATGCCTTTGTAATGTTGACTTGAATATTGTTGTGTTTGATAAACAGTACCAAGTTTTTGTAATGTTTCTCATATTAATAACATTTATACATTGTTATGTCAAGAGTCATTTGGTATAGAGTTCTGCCATCATACGAGAAAGTGTATGTATGCAAAGATTTTGATGCAATTGAAATGAAGTAAAATTGCCATAGAACTGATTCAGTTCAGAAGTGTTCTTTTCATGGGCAAAGTGAAATATTCACCTCAAATGTCAAATACTGGGAAAGCAGCAATATCACTTCTCTTTGTCTGTTCTTCTTGAAACTCCTGGGCCAAGTAACTACACTGCTAACTTTGGTGTAATAAAGGACATGCCCAGTGGTGGGATTCAAATAATTTAACAACCAGTTCTCTGCCCTAATGATTTCTTCCAACAACCAGTTCACCAAACTGCTCAGAAAGTTAACAACCGATTCTCCCGAAGTGGTGCGAACTGGCTGAATCCCACCACTGGACATGCCCCTCACTATTGTGGAAATAAATTACAGTACTATTGGCTTCTGTGTGTCCCTTTTTAAAGTGTTATTTTTAGGCAAGAATATCTTGGCCATTCTCATTCTGTAAGGTAGGTCAATATGTTGATAATTAACTAATTGATTAAATTATTAAATAATTGAGTTATTAATTAATTAAATGTATTAAATTAATACAGAGACGTTAGAAATAGTTGTTTGCTCAAAGATTACTATAATCTTCAAGATTAACCACTATCTCTCTATATGTAAATGTGTGTCTCTGATAGTTGCAGAGGAAAACTGGAGATCAAAGCAAAGAAACAAGTGAGTGAGAAAATAACTTGTCTTTGAATTCTACAACCAACATCTGCCGTACTTCATTAATAGTGCTTAGAAGCTGCTACTCAGGAGGTCTGTTCTATTATTCTTCTCTTACCCCTTTCTAATTCTGCATGCATTGTTATATGGTTTATTTCCACATCTCCTGTTGAAGCCAACAGCAATACTATTAGTGAGCTCACTGTGCCACACACTATTATTCTGCTATTGCTTATTATTCTACCTTTCCCATATTGGGGAAGTTCATTTGATTCTCTGTTGCCTCATAATGAAAAGGCAAATATTTCTTGTACCTTAGTACTGCTTATTTTCAACTGGGAGTATTTTTCCTATGCATGATTTGAATATTAAAGTGTAAATGCTTTCAGTTTTTGCTAAAGGCTACATTGAATTCCCCTTCTTCCACATCCCCCTGATTCCTTTTCTCTGTTCTTTTCCCACTTGGCATATGTGATTAGACTATAGTGACTGAATTATTCTGTGAAGTGCTTTGTGTTGCAAGCAGTGCAAAAGATGTGATTTAGAATCCTGACTACTGATGACCTCATTATAACATTGCTCTATTGAAGTGGTTTAAAATTACATAAACTCCATCACCAAGGCAGCAGAAGGCCTAGTAAGAAGATTGCTTTCGTATCATTACAAGTGAAAGAAAAATTAGTCTGGGACAAATAATTCTTTTAGCACTAGCAGCCTGGTCTTGTGATGACAAATTCTCTCCTAAAGCTCTTCCTTAACAACCACAATTATCCATAATTCCAGGATTTTTTTTTAAAAAAATAGCATACCTCAGACGTATCCATAGACAGATCTAAATCCAAATATAAATGCTGTTCCTATGCCCATACCATATATTATTCGTATTTTTAGCAATATCAAAGTATAGCTATAGTATAAGCCACTTACAATGGAAAATACTTAATTTGAAAGCAGTTACAATAAAAATGATTCATTCTTACAATTTTTCCTGTTTACACTCTATGAAAACAGGCTTATAGCATTCAGCAGGAAGCATGCCATAATTCCAGTGATAATACAAATACTGGATTTGAAAGAACTATGATAAGGAGAGTTCCCCTCTGCTATCACAAAGTAAAGTGTTTGAACCAATTTCCCCTCTGCTGTGAAACTCAAAGTACCTTTACCCAGCAGGGCCCAACCACATCAAACTTCTCCCCCAAGCCCTCACATCTCTGATGTTTATGTTTCTTCTAGTGATAGCCGAAATGCTTAGTTACAAGTATTTAGCCCATGTTTAAATTCCTCTGCCCTTATTACTTTAATCTATGTGATGTGGATATACTTAAGAATGCCACAATGCACTTCCGGCTGGGGATCTGCAGTGACATGGCGCTGGAAGAGTGATCTCCTCTCTCCAGCGCTGTTTTTCTCCCGTGTCTTGGGGCTCCTTTGGGGGCGCGAAACCCAGAAAGTTTCACGGACAAGTGAGGGAGTCTGGCTGGTGAGAAGGCAAGTGCAACTGCTGCTTGCTAGACCAGATACCTCTGTCAAACCGGCACAGGTGCGTCTGTCATTCAATGGCAGATCCGAAACTGCAGCAACCAGCAAAAGACAGAAAGCAGAAAGAGCGATCGGAGTAAGCAGTGCGAGAAAAGGATTCCTGAGAGGCTGTGTGTACCGCGGGATTAACATCAGAAAAGGGAGGCTGGCGGAGTCAAGTGGAAAGGGCTTGGAAGGAGGAAACGAGCAGTGAGTATAATAACAGAGAGTATCTCAAATGGTAGAGGACACCGACAAGCCAGCCCAGAGGAACAGAACAGGAAAGCTTGTGGACTTGGTGGCAGAGCAAGCTCAGTGGCAGTCCAACGGCAACAGTAAAGATCAGTGACAATATACCTAAATTATAGTCTATTGTTTTGAAAAGGACGGTGCCTTTTCAAAGCCGCCTTGAAGTAAAATAACTTGCCTGAGACTAAAAGCTATAGAAGAAGAAGAACAGGAAGTGCAGCCATTGCTGAGTCATTGTTGAGGGTAAAAGGACAGTGCTGTGAATAGAAGAGAGATCACAACTGTCTGACTTTTACAGATTACCTCTTGAATCTAAACTTTGAACTCCTTAGTGTTTCCACTCTTTCCCCCTTTTTTTTTCTGTGTGTAATTTGACTTCCGACAAGGGAACGGACAAAACAACACCGGACTAAACACCAAGTCTCTGTTAAGGCTACCTAACTAGAGATAACAAGAGAACTTTGCAACAGACAATAGATAAAAACTATAACTGGGACACTTACGATCTTTTGACAAGAGGAGAAT
>JANHZT010008619.1:42052-58786 GCA_032468215.1 Stegonotus admiraltiensis | reverse complement strand
CGAGTGGCTGTGGCTTCCGGTGTCCCGATATAGCCAGCTGGTGCCATCGCTGGCTATTGGGGGCAAGTCATTGGCCCCCACAGAGAGGGCTTGCAACTTGGGCGTCCCCTGGATGTGCGGCTGTCTTTAGAAGAACATATGATGGCTGTGGCCAGGGGGGCTTTTTATCAGGTTCGCCTGATTCGCCAGTTGTGGCCCTTTCTGGATCGGGACTCCTTATGCACGGTCACTCAGGCACTCATCACTTCCTGCCTACTGACTACTGTAATACTCTCTACATGGGGCTCCCATGGAGGAGCACCTGGAGGCTCCAACTGGTCCAGAATGCCGCCACATGAGGGATTATGGAACAATGGTGCGCTTCCCTGTGACACCCCTCCTGCGCGAGCTGCACTGGCTCCCAGTGGTCTTCCGGGTGCGCTTCAAGGTGTTGGTCACCACCTTTAAAGCGCTCCGTGGCTTAGGGCCTGGGTACTTAAGGGACTGCCTTCTGCTGCCATTAGCCTCCCACTGGCCAGTATGCTCCCACAGAGAGGGGCTTCTCAGGGTGCCGTCGGCCAGACAATGTCGGCTGGTTACCCCCAGAGGGAGGGCCTTCTCTGTGGCAGAACCTGTCCTCTGGAATGAGCTGCCCCCAGAGATATGCAGGATCCTAGATCTCCGTGCCTTTCGCCGTGCCCTTAAAACTTTTTTATTTTATCAAGCTGGGCTGGCTTAACCCTGCCCCCCCCTTTTTTAGATATTTTTAACTGTAAATTGATTTTAGTCGGGGTGTTTTAAATTTATCGGGCCAAAATTTGTTTAATTCTTTTTAATTCTTTTAAATTTTGTATGTGATGTTTTTATTTTTGGCTCTTCACCGCCCTGAGTCCTGCGGGAGAAGGGCAGTATAAAAATCCAATGAAATAAAATAAAATAAAATAAAATAAAATAAAATAAAATAAAATAATAAAAAACCCAAGGAATAGCTTAATTCTATTACTCTCCCAATAAAATGATCACCCAGTCCTCTTTCAGTAATTAGTAAACTATGTGCCAAGTTTTATGTCATAAATGTTCAGATTGCTACACTCTAAGAATACTTTTTTTACTTGAGCAGTTTCAGATCTGAATTCTTTGCAATGAACCAGCATATATAGTAATTCTGTATCATTTAGAAGAAAAATAACAATAATCTCCCAAATGGAACCCTCTACATTGCTTTCATAGATCCAAAGGTGGCTTTTAATTTTATACCTTGAGAGAAACTGTGGAGAAAATTAGTAGTCTCCGAGATACCCCCTACAGGAGAAATTACAAAGTGCCTAATGGCATTTTAATTTTCAAAAATTATTGCAAAAGAGCTATCTCTATAGAAATTATTTGTAAGAGCTAATGGTAAGCAAGCTCTTACAGATTTCTTCTGTAAGAAATCAGGTTGGCTTCCTTCATGTTGCCTTGATGTTCTTCCTAAGAGGCAAGGAGAGCCATTTCCAATGCTTTGCTGGTATGAAGCTGCCCTTTAGTTGGATTTAAGAGGTTTTTAAACAAAAGTTTCTTGAACAAAAAAAATTGTTTCCCTTTTCCTCTTCTGTCCTATGTTATGGTAAAGCAACAAGTAATTTGATGCTAGGCTCCAAAACCCAAGAAAGATATGCAGAGTTACTTCTACTACACTGTAAGCAGTTTCCTTTATTGTTCCTTACCTATCAATAGAAATCTTGCCAAACTAAAGCAATTACTTGCATCATTAAAGACCTACTCTGAGAACTTCTAGGGAGCAGCTATCGTGACCCTCTTTCTCCCAACCAAACTATTTAAGCTTCATGGTTTCTTGGTCCTCTGGAATGCAGCCCCTCACTTCTGAGAATCCAGATACATTCCATCATTTGATTTCCTCTGTGGGATATAGCCTGTATTCAAACAGAGATATCTTTTTAACATTATTTTTTTACTGATTTATCTTAGATGCTTAGGATGCAATGCTCAAACTCTCTTGTACAAAGAAGTCTACAGAAGCTTCAATCCGAGCAAAAACGTTGTTTGCCAAATGCAAACTGTGCTCCTGCAAATCAGAAGCTTGCTTTTCTTTTTATAAAAGAACTATTTCTCATTCTTTGTAAAACACCTTATGTGCTTTCTTCAGTGCTTTCTTTACTTGTCACAAAAGATCTTAGTAAATCTAACTCATTTAAATTTATATTGTATCTAATTCATTTGAATTAAATCTAATTCAGTTACTGGTAAATTTATTTATATGTTATATAAACTGCCTTTCAGAGGAGATTAGTTCCCAAGGTAGCATTAAGAAAACCAAGATCATAAGGCGAAGTTGGGACAATGCATTAAAAGGAAATAAAACCAAAAATGTTTGCTATGGGTAAACAAGGGAGGTATTTATGCAAATAAAGTGAGTTTTACTGGAAGTATAAACTGCTGAGAGAAGTCTGGAAAACTACAAAAAGATTTTGATGCTCAGAGGCTACATTTCAAGATGAGAGGTTTTTTGATAGAGAATGGCAGCATCAGTTCTCACATAATATACAATTATGAAAATAAAATGTGCAGAGGCATCAATCTGCCTGATAGGTTTGCTTCCAAACCTGAACAGCATTTAATACAATTGCTATGCACCTTTTTTTTCTTTTTACGACTCTGTAATCTCTTGCTTTGAGGTGGAGTCAAGATATCTATTGGAGCTGAGCATCTACTGGCCAGATGCCCTTCCTGATGCCTACATAGAGTTTGCAGCAGATACTTTCTCTTTGCACCTTGATAGAGAAACATCTATCACTGTGTAGGATTGAACTCTAAACCTTCTGAGTGGGAGGCGAGTATTTTCAGCTCTAGGCCACCATTCTGCTCCCTATTGCTACATGGTTGTTGTTTTTTTTAAAAAAATCCCATATTCTCTTGGATATTCTTTCTGAACCCTGGGGATTTTTGTGTCAAATGTTTACTTCAGACTAAATCATATATTTTAACAAGCAAAAACCACACTTACGCTAAGCATTTTTAATATCTGAAAATTAGTACATGATGCCATTTTGGTCATGAAACATGTAGGTCATAAACTGCCTTATCATAACTTAAAAAAAATAAATAAAGGCCTACTGCAAAACTCTTAGAGTTATCCACAAGCTAAATACTGCTGATTTACATTGTCAGCATCTATTAATCTCCTCCCAAGTATTAAATATGGTCCTCGGCCATCAAAAAGTTGTTCATCACTGTTCTAGTTTATAAAAACTATAGTCTATATGTTGACCATTAAGAAAGCTTATATGAAAATTCATAAAGGTGCCTTTATTGAAGTTGTCTGTGGAGATTTCCAGAAAGTCCAGTTGCCTCTTGTACAAAATTGTTAACAAGATGATTAATGTTAAACAGTTATTTATCAATCATGTGAGTAGAAAAGAAAAAAGGATGAAAAAAAGAATGTTTGGTCATAGAGCCATGTTTTCACCAGCTTCTCATGATTAGATAGAATAATGGAAACTTTCAGATCTGCAGATTGGTTTTTCACTGGTGCAGAGTAGCAGTTCATTGATAACAATGGATATATTATAATCTTATAATTTTCAGATGACTTCCTTGTAGATGTACCCAGTCCCCATGTAGTGTTTATCTGCACTGCGTTGCTCAGCAGCTTGGGCGAATATTTGTTATGGTTATTTTCTATTGCACTTGGTCTATTCCTTCAGATCACTTCAAGCTGATAACCTTTAAAACAGAGAACATTTGCAAAACATGTAGTACTGCACTACTTAGAGGCAAAGAGGGAATATTGCTTGCAGAGCAGTGGCAAATGAAATATATATATATATTCTGACTGTGGAATATCTGGATGATAGGATTAAATTCAGTTACCTGAACTTCCTTGTTTCTGGAACTAAACTTTATGTGTTCTAAGACTTTCTAAGGTTTCCAGAAGCCCATGGGCAAAAGGTTCATGAGATTCTTCCTGCATCCCATGCCATTGTAACCTTTTCTTTTCTGGCCATTTAAGTTAGTGGTACACCAAACAGAAATATGTGGGAAAAGTCAAAATATTGAAATCTTTCTAGGCATTATTTTCATTTAATTGTCTTGAATGAAAAATGTCTTCACTCTTTTAAAAATGCTATATTTTCCATACACATATGCAGTAGTAAAATGGCTTTGGAGAAAGGGAGCTGGAGAAATGACATTTTCAGCCTGGTGGCCCAGGATACAGACAGAATTTTTTCAACAAATTCAGGTTTTGGATTATCTATAAATGTTAATAAATAAATGATAGCATTTTTTATCAACCTCTGTGTGCTTCTCCCTAGATCTCCTGACATACGTGATCAAGAATCCAGATTTCCTTCAAAACAAGACAGTGTATAAAGAGGTAAGTAGAGTGTGATCCTTGTGATTAATGAAAATGTAGAAATGTCTAAAACTTGATATGCTGAGGCCTCCTTGTCCTTTGCTAGATGATAGATCTGGTTAATTGATTGATAGTTGAAAATAACACTCTTGCTGCGTAGTGGGGATTTTTTAAGCAGTAAAAGTAGTAAAACAAGATGGTATCTGAGGTAAATCCAATGGAATATGCCCACTCCTGGAGGCAGTCTTCTGTTTAGACTTCTATCCTCCTCTCTGTATTATGAAGTGGACAAGCATCTACAGATTAACTCTCTTGCTTCCCTTCATGTCTAGGTGCTCAAGTATGAGATGGGCTTCCTAGTTTGTACTGTCATTGGTCTTCTGTTCATTGTCCTTGTGCCACTAGTGGGCTTGTATTTCTGTTGCTGCCGCTGCTGTGGACACTGTGGAGGTTTCATGTACCAGAAGCAGAATAAGCACACTGCCTGCAAGAGACGGACTCTTTTTTGCTTTCTGCTGGGTATCACTGTTGCTGTTCTGTAAGTTTCATCCTATGGAAAATCACAATATGAGCATGTGGGAATGTGACTACTGGCTTTTATTTATCTTTATAGTCTCTGATTTAAAGTAGCTACTCCTGCACCACTGCATTGGTTTACGTTTACAGAGAATTGTGTAGCACCTTAAAGTTTATAGTTGTATCTCATGTAGTGGACAGTGATCCATGAAAGATGAAGTTATAATAAATTGATTACTCTTTAAGATGCTTCTTGTTGATTTTGCAACCTGACCGACCTTCTGGAAATACACTGAAATCAGATTCCTATAGTACTAACACAGCAGATATTCCTAATATAATATGCAGAGTGGCTGAAGGACAGAGTTAACTGAGATGTGATCCAGTTCTTTCGTCTCCTTGGCAAGCATGTCAGGATTGTTTGTGCTTGGGGAATGGTTTCCTGAAAGTTGGGCCAAGGATGGGATGGGCCAAGCGGGGAAGCACTAAAGGAAATGACCATGGTGGGAAAGCAGATTCCACTGTGTGGAACTAAACAGTTACAAACTTGCTCTATGACCAAAGAGTGCAACCATGTGATAGCAGCCTGGAATATTCCTGGTAATGCTTGATTTTTCCAAAACTCCCTTCAGCACTTCTTTTCAGAAACAAGCACATTGTTAAAACATAAATATGCCCTTGAACATGTGTGGACTGCACACCCACCCTTATTTTTCCTTACAGAAATTCCCACGCATTAGAGAGAACCCTTAGTATATAATTTGTTTCCATGCTACTCCCAGAAGGACACAAAGATCAAAGTTAGCCAAAATGTATTTTTGTTAATTAGTTTAGTTTACTTTATTATCATTGCACCTCATACAACAAAATTAAATGCCATCTTCAGTGTACATTATAACTATAAAAATAAAACACAAACACACATCCTTCACATTCTATACAATTGAACTGAAAACCCCTGATATTGCATTAATATTGCACTATACAGTAGAATTCAATATGGGATAGAAGCTGTTTTTCAGCCTATTAGTCCTTATTTTTATTTTCCTGTACCGTCTGCCAGATGGTAATAGTTCAAAGAAAGGGTGCCCAGGATGAGATGGATCTTTAAGACTGTTTTGAACTTTCTTAAGGTAGCAGGAGCTATAAAGCTCTTCCAAAGAGGGGAAAGGGCAACCAGTGATCCTCTGGGCAATGACATTAACCCTCTGGAGCGCTGTCCTATCTGCCACTGTGCAATTGGCAAACCAGGTGCAGTAAGTTAAAATACTCTCTATGGAGCAAGGGTAGAAGGCCACCAGTGGTTTTTCATTCAGCTGATGTTTCCTGAGAAGTCTCTACTGGGCCCTTTTGACCATTGCTGCAATGTGAGTGCTCCAGGTCAGGTCCTCTTTTATGCTAACACCCAGAATCTTAAAACTGGCCACTTGCTCCATTCGGTCTCTATTGATAAGCAAGGGCTGGATGTCTGATCTGTTACTTCTATAGTCCACTATAAACTCCTTGGTCTTACTGGTGTTAAGGACCAAATTATTGTCTCCACACCACGAAAGCAACTGGTCCACCTTATCTCAATAGGCAGACTCATCCCCCCACCTCCCGAGATGACTCCCACTACTGTTGTACCATCTGCAAATTTAGTAATAATAGTGTGAGTGGGAATGCAGTCATGCACATAAATAGTATAGAGTAAGGGACTCAATATGCAACCCAGTGGTGTACCAGTGTTAAGAATAAGGGCTGAAGAGATATGATTACCTAATCTGACCCTCTGAGAGTGGCCAGACAGGAAATCCATAATCCAAAGGCAGAATGCAGACAGGATAATGCAGACACAGGATTACACAGAGATGGTGCATGGCATTGTTAACCACAAGTGAATTGATGGGGTTAGAGAGAGCAGGTGCTACAGAATTAAAAAAATACATTGACAAATCACATAACTAGGGGATTCCAAGCTGAAATCATACTATGATTCTGTAATGTTAGAGAGAACACAAGGCATTAAGTGCTGACTCTGAATTATACTTATTTTTTCCTTTTATTATGCCCAGCTTCACACATAATGCTAAGGTATTTTTAAAAAATGTATTGTTGAATATAATAAACTAGCTCATAGGTAATGTTAAGGCAGAATTGGTGGCTTCATAGATCATGCAAAGCCAAAAAACCCTCAACTCATTTACATCTAAACGTTTTACAAGATTTGTATCCCCATGACTTTTCAAATACCTAATGCAAGATCAATGTCTAAGTAAATTTTTATTTATTCACTCACTCACTCACTCACTCACTCACTCACTCACTGCATTTATATCTTGCCCCAGTTGGACAAGACCTCAACATATTGCTATGTTTTCAGCCTATTGAATGATGTTACTAGTTGTGCTTCACAATTTTGTTCTTCCCTTTTTTTACTTCTTCTGCTAAAGGGCTGGAGATATATGTGCGTATGTCAGCAACCAACGTATATCGCAGGGTCTAGGGAAAGGTTTTGTCATTTTCAACAATACAGTGAACAACCTGAATGTTTATCTGAATTCTATACCTCAGGTAAATATGACATACTCTATATTATATCTTTACCATTCTATCTTATCCTGTGTTTTTCATACTCTATTCTGTATCAGTCCCAGTTGCCATCTTAGTTTTTAGTATCAAAAAAGTGGTTGTCGAGCTTTATCTCCATGCAAAAATTGGAGAGCAGTTAGTCAGATGGCTGTGCTCCATACTTCAGGATAGGAGGGCATTTAGATAGGACTTCTAAAGATGACTGTAATGCACAAGTTACACTTCTCCTTTCAGAAGGTGTGGCCCCAAGTTGTGAAGGGCTTCATTGGTTGGTATCAACTCTTTTTACTTGAAATGAGCTAGCGCAGGAAACATATGGACATAATGTCCAATCCAGTTATTCATCTAGCTGCTGTATTCTGTACTAAGGGTATTTCTAGACTATCTTCAAAATTAGCCACATTTCTTTCCCTCTTCCTCCCTCCATCCCTCCCTCCTTTACCTCCAGAAACTAAATATTGCATTTATTTTGTGTATCATTGTCAGCGTCCCTGTGAGCCGCCTGTGCTCCTCCGGGTACAGACCACACACACCCAGTCAGGATATGCACAACCCGGTTTTAATGGAAGCTTACACAACGATAACCACAGTAGTGCTGCAGTCGCTAACGCGCAAAGTCGGAGACATTTGTGTTTGTGGTGAGAGTAGCTTTATAGGGTATGTGAGTTAGTATTTCGCCCAGCTGTGTGGTTTGAAAACGCTGCCCCTCCCATCCCGGTCTTCATTGGTGCTGCGTCTCTGACATCATCAGTAGGTGCCGTTCGTGTCGCTGGAAGCTTCCTCTGGCTTCATCACACTCATCCCGTGCCCATAGACCCGTCCGCCACCAACTAAAACACCGTGCCTTTTACCTATGCGCCCCCACCCCCTCCCACCGTGCCACATTGAAACGGGTTGGTATTCATTGTCTGCCCCTTGGTTTGGTCGTTCTGTCTGGCATCCTGTTGCTGTGTCGAGGGATGGACTTGGCCCTCGACATTGGTTCTTTTTTAATATGCTGAAGGTGTCATCTACATGTCTCTTCCGTATTTTGCGTTGTACGTGTGGAAGTACTTTGGTTTCTAGACGTTGCATACAGAGCTCCATTTATCTGATGTTTTCTTGGACCAATGTGGGAATTCCAGTAGTTTTGAATGCTCCTTCTAGGGCTGCAAAAAATTCCAAGTGATTGGCATCACTTGTGTTGCAGTTGAGTCCTTTCTGTAGAATCCTGTGTTCTGCAGTGGACAGTGGATGGCCATGAGTAACATTAGATCAACAATCAATTAAACAATGCCCCAGTCAAGGAACTGCCAAATAAGCCAAAAGTAAAAATAGCTCAACCAAAGAACTTCTAAGAAACACACACCCATCAACACCGATAGGGCAAACCACTAGAACACAAACTTGAGAGCAAACCCCACTCCTTACTAGCACTGATGAGCACTGATGAGCTTGTTTGGGCAGTGAAACACCTGCAAGAAAACCAAGCTCAGAGAACACTGAAGACCTCTCACTTTGGAATAATGTCCCCCATCCCCAACATTAGGAAAGCTGTGAAATTTGGGGACAATTGTTGAAAGAGGGAATCTGAACGTCCTGGGGATACATTTTTTAAATTTCTAATGGCATTTTTATTTTATGTGTGCATTGAATTTATGATATAAGCTACTGGAAACACTAAATGTGGTGGCACAATTTCAGTCATTTATGTGAGGAAACTAGGAAGCAGAAGTATTAGGTCCATTTGCAGCTGAGTAATTAAGTTATAAAAGGTGAACTAACTTTATTTAAATCAATTTATATAGCTATTCATCTCACAACAACTTGGAACAGCTAACATAAAATTAAAACTAATCACTAATAAACGTAATCACAGATAGTGGCAGACACAGCCCCTGGGGTAGGAAAACCACCAGGCAAAGCCCTGCCATGCTTTCATTCACAGCCTTCACTCTTTAGGGGACTTCCCCCCCCAAAGAGGCATTTATGACAGTCTCCTTGTCTCCTTGACTTCAGTTTGGAGAGACACTCCAGGCAGAGAGATGGATGGTCCCAGGCAGAGCAGCAGAAGGATTGGGTGAAAATAGACATCGCTGCAGCTTTGTTTTCTATTCTTTGTGGCTGAACTCTGCAGCTCCTCTGGAACAAACACCATGGACATTGGAATGGGTGGTATTTCAACATCAGGAATGTAGGAAGGTGTCATTAAACCTGGGAATCTAATAAAATATGTAAACATTGCACTCAAGGGCAGAACTCCATCTCTTTATTCTGATCTTTAACAGGGAGCAGAGAGTCACAGGGATTATTGTCTTCATTCTGACTGGGATTTCCGTCTTCCTGGCACCTATTCTCAAGGTAAAGTATCTTAACCTCATGATGTGGATTTAGCAAGTGGCCCAGAAATTTTAAACCACCATCTGAAATGACAGGCAAGATTAATAGCTATTTACTCAAAATAAAGTTCATTCTGTGCAGTACAGATAGTCCTTAGTTAGTGACCACAGCTGGGATTGGACACTTGATCAGTAAGTGCCATGGTTGCTAAGTGGAAATCTTGTGATCACAATGGATTTATGAGCTCACTTCTCCTTTGATCATTAAGCAAACATGTAACTTCCAACAGTCACTAAATGAGGCAGTCAATTAGTGAGGACTATCACTATCAGATTGCAATTTTAAGTAGTCGATTTCTGAAAAGCAGGTTCACCTTTGACAACTCAGCAATATGTGTCTGTGTCCTTTACCTGGCTACTTGCTTTCTCTGCCGCAGTATATCCCCATGCCAGTCCTGTATGGAATCTTCCTCTACATGGGAGTGGCCTCACTCAATGGCATTCAGGTATGCACACAGAGGCTTCAGCTGGGAGCTTTGCATTTGTGCTGTCGGTCACCACTGCACTTTCATGCAAGGAGCCACCTTGCCAGGTTGGGCTTCTTCCTGTTTTTTAATTAGGCATGGTGGAAGAGGGTGAGACAAAATTGGAAAGACCCTTGGGAGCCACAATTCTACTTTCAAGAAACCAACCAATATCTTGAAGGAGTCAAATTCTGCTTATCTAACCTTAGCCTTGGTAGCCACTTTTTCTTCTGCCCTTCAAGGCCATTACCTATGCTCTCTACAAGGAGTGATCATTAGCAGATTCTCCTGATTCAGGAACAGGTGCAACAGCCTCTCTTGGCCATGGCTGCCACCTACTCTTCAGTTGGGAGCATGAGTCCAGGAGGAACCCCAGTTTGTCTACCAACTCTCTCTGTCAGAGCAGTGTTGTCCAATCCAGAGTTAAGGATGGGAGGTCTCAAGACCTGGAAGACCCTACAACCTATAGCCACTCAACTTTGTCAGAGTTGAGCTGAAGCCTGAACAGCCTCCAACACTGGGAAGGCAACTTGACAGCCTGACTTGGACAGCCAGGTGCAAAGATGTATAACTAAAAGTCCAGGTGATCCGTTTCCTCTAGACCCCTTTTTAATTGAGCCTGGAAATAATGAGGGCACAAGACAAACCCAGACACTAGTCATCATAGGTATTAGATGCACCACTGAGACTTTTTCTCATTCGAAGTCACTGCTGGTTGCAAGTCCTACAGTCAGAGTGAATGGAACAGGGAGCTTTGTCAGCCATTCAGATGAGACGTGGGCAGGACGCAGAGTCAGTATGCCAAGATTTTGACCTTATGCATTGTGTATGCATGAGAGGGCTCCTCCCCTAGCCTCACAGCTAATAAACTCCACCTCTGACATAGTCCTGAAGGACATTATGGTACACCTCAACTCCACACAACATGGTAAGAAAGTAGAGACTGCCAAGTGCCTTATAAAAGTTAGTTCTCTAGCATCATCTGCTTAAGGGAAAGAATTATAGCGATCAGAGATCTCAGCAGGATATGAGCAAAAGATCAAGATGGCAACCACAATGGAGAGCACAATCAAAGCTCTGCCTGTGTTTTTTTATGTGTTGTGTGGGTAGGCACTTCAGTTGCACTTTTTAAGCCTTGGGATATTCCTGGTAAAAATCCTGTTTTAATACACTTTCTTAGATGCAGTTGGCAATAACATCTGCTTCTACCTCTTTCCAGTGCTTTTTCCCTGCAACAAGTATTAATGTTTCATTGGTTTTTAATAGTTTTGGGAGCGCTGCAAACTCTTCTTGATGCCGGCCAAGCACCAACCAGATTATGCCTACCTGCGTCATGTGCCACTTCGAAAAATCCATTTGTTCACTACCACTCAGATTGTCTGCTTGGCCATCCTCTGGATCCTGAAATCCACAGTGGCAGCCATTATCTTCCCTGTGATGGTAGGCACCTCCATATCATGTCAAAACTTGCTCAGGGACCACCTATAAATCTTGGTCCAAACGATGTGTTCTTTGGTGGAGATCCACTCTTAAATCAATCAGCAGCAGCCTGAAGCAGGATTGAAGGTTATGGATACCAGCTAACCCAAGGCAGGTTGGTGCTACTTCCTTGTCTAGGGCTGAGAAAGAGGAAGCCAAATTCATGATGGGAGCATCTGTGATTGAGGGAGGGCTTGAGTCCGCTTATAGTCCACCATTTTCAGCATGACCCCACTTGGTCTCTAAGGCACCTTCATCTCTAGCTCTTGGATTGAGAAGCAGGGACTGCCCCAATGTCACCCAGTTGACCTAAAGGAGGACCAGAACTTGCTTCTCTCCACTCCTCGTCCAGGACCTTGATTACTTTTAAGTGATTAAGGGTCTCTCACTTTCAGTTAAGTAAAATAAAGAGCAAAATAAAACAAGAGCTACTTTGCAGACAGAAGGACAACTCTTAGGGTTGACAAACAGTGGATTGTGTGGCCCACAAAGCCCGTTCTAGAAATTTCTGACACATTATGGATCCATCTATAAAAATCAGTAGGCTTACAAAATATGGGTTTTAAAACATCCAGTACAGGTTATCCTAAACATACAATAGGTTGCTTAGCAACTGAAGTTTCAATAGATCCTCCAAAAGGTACTTACAACCCAGTTTCAAAGTTACAGCTGCTGAAATGACCCTGACCTTGTTCAGCTTCATGACCAGCTGCAGGGAGACTGCAGCATTCCCCCCCTACCCCCCTTCCCCCTACCCCTCAATCCCACCAGGTTCTCCCAGCCTCAGTCTGCTCCAAAGCTGGCCACTCAGCCAGGCAAGGGAGCCTAAAGCTGGCCAGCAGAAATGACCAGTACATGGAGGGCAGTTACAGCCTGCAAGCTGAGGCCTACTTCCCATCCAGCCACCCCAAGGGACTTGCAGGGCTTAGCCTGCTCCTCACCCAGCTCCAGGCCCAGCAGCACCCAACTTACCTGTCTGTTTTTTGCAGAGGCGCCTGGCTGAAGGGATGCAATGGGATTGCAATGAATGCAAAGCTTTCTTGCAGAGCAGGGATCCCCAACTCTGGGCTGTAGCCCGGTCCTGGGCTATGGCCCATTCAGAACCAATCGGCCGGGCAAGTGGCAGGCAAGTGCACACTCAGCTCCATTTGCCCACCGCTCGCACAAATGGAGTTTCATGCACATGCGTGAATGCCCACTGCTTGCGCAACTGGAGCTAGGGGTGCGAGCATGCGCACGTGCTGCTCACACAGGACCATTTCCTCTCTTCCCCCTCCTCCCTCCAGCCAGTCCACCAAGCCCGAAAGGTTGGGGACCACTGTTGTAGAGGCTGCTAGTTTTGTGGCAACCTTGTGCTATTCTAACAAGTAGGACTTTTTGCAAGACTGCAGGAGGCTCTGTTTCTAAGGAGTCTCCATTTGTTTGTGGAGCCTCCTAAAATACAGTTGGCTGCAGCTCATGAAAAGTCTGTGCCTTTTAATAAAACCTCTTAGCCAGGAAAGGCGTGTCAGGTTCCTTTTGAGCTGCCTACCATAGACTAACATACTCTTCTTCTAAAACCTGTTAAGAATAAAACACTACACAGCACCATATCCTTTCCCCAGCAAGCAATCCTTTGCACTGGATATGGAGATGTAACCAAAATCAATGGTGGTGGTTGTAGGAAAGTACAATCTCTCAGCATGACAAATGAGGAGTAATCTTTCTCTCATGCTTCCAGGCCAACTCGTGTCTTATTTTGAGTACAATGTAATAAATCTCACCCTTTCTCCTGTGCAGCACACAGTCCCTTCCTTTCCGGCACCAGCTGTTTGTAGCAACTTGGGGGTGATGGCTACAGCCTAGCCAATTCTGACCTTAGATACTTATTTTTATGTTGTTTCTCACCTTTCAGATTTTAGCCTTAATTTTAGTCCGGAAGATGTTGGACTTTGTCTTTTCCCAGCACGATCTGGCTTGGATTGATAACATTATTCCTGAAAAAGAGAAGGTGGATGACAAGAAGAAAGAAAAGACAAAGAAAGGCCAAAGAACCGAGGAGGGGCACGCTGATGAGGTGTGTTAGAAACCTTGGGGAGGGGGTGATTTTATACAACAGTGTACAATCTACTGACAATAGACAAATTGATTCGTAGGGCCTGGCCAATCTGCCTAATAAGTGAAGTGTGTCGGATGGACAGAACATTTGTGCCATTTCATGTCCTACAGCAGGGGTCCCCAACCCTTGGGCTGTGACCTGGTACTGTGCCGCGCAAGCAGCAGGCAAGTGCTTGCGCGCAGCTCCATTTGTGCGAGTGGCAGGCACTCACAAGTGTGTGTGAAGCTCTATTTGTGCTCAAATGGAGCTTCATGCACATGCACGAGTGCCCAACGCTCATGCAAATGAAACTGTGGGCACGTGCACCTATCACTCACATGGAGCCATTTCCTCTCCCCCACCCCTCTGGTCCGCAAAGCAGAGAAGTTGGAGACCACTGTCCTAAAGGAGGGGTTGAGTGTGCCTCACAGTATTCCAAAAGAGTGAGCAGGTTGGTGCCTTGGCAAAAGGAATTGAAACTTCACTTCTTGCTTCTCTCCTGCGAAGTTTATATATTCCAATTTGCATTTCAAATGTTTTGGAGAATGCATTTGTGTCAAATAAACTGTCATCAGTATTTGTTTTTGCAATTACCCTGCATTTTGAATTGCCAGTGCAAGACAGTGGCATGCAACCATCTTCAGCTAATCTTGAAAGAACTAGGGAGGGTCAATCCTGGTTAGTATTTGGACTGGAGATCACAAGAAAATCAGGGGGAAAAGTCCTGGAAGAAAGCCACAACAAAATTCTTAGCAAGAAAACAACATGGACCCATCCAGTCTGATTCAAAGGAGACTTTACCTTTCACTTTATTTAGAAATTACTGTATCATTTTCATGTATTCGTAATAAATATTTTTATTAAGTATGCGGTACTCACATACCGGGTGAAATAGCTTAAATCACACAATCTTTGGATTAATTAAATAAAGTATCTGAACTAGGCAACTGCACAGGCATCTTGCACCTGACCTACCAATATTGTTCAATGGCTGATGGCCCCCGTTTCTGAATCCCAGGATCTGCCCTGATCTGAATCTGCCTGTCCAGAGTAGCTCATTGTCTTTTTCCCTTTCTTTTTCCCCAGCCCAAGTTTCCCTCTATTATAGCAGTCCCACTGGAACCTGCCTTGCCTCAACCCCCAAACAGTATCCATTGTATTTCCAGTAAGTAAAACACTCAAGTTTTACCAAGATGCTAAATTAACTGCTAACACAACCATAAAGAAATTCGGGGAATTCGTTCTCCACACAAGAATCATGGTAACGGAGTCAGACTGTGTGCTGGCTTGGAGATTCTCCTGCAGATATGCTGCAATTGGGCCCCCAGAGGCTGCGTTCTTTATTACTAACTCAGCTAGTTGGTAGTCGATGTTTATTCACAATCTTAACCCTAACTTGCTTCTACGTGGCAACTATATGATTTAGAGCAATACTAGAACTAACCTATTCCAATTTGTTTCTAATGGGTTGGCAGCATGCAGGTTCCTATAAATCCTTTGCGTGGTACACCTTCCAATTAGGTTAAAATATTGAAAACTTCTACCCAAAGATGAGTCACACGAATCTTAGGGAAAACCATGGGAGAGTTGAAAACCAAAGACCCTCTGGACCTGGGCATGCAAAAATATGACGACTTATGTATTTGCATCAGATGTTTATTTCATTGCATGTTGTCATTTTGGCAGCACTGCAGTTTGATGCAGATGCTGCTGGTTCCAGCTGTTCAGGATGGCTTCTAACGAGAACGTTCAGGTGGATGTGCCCTAGGCTGGTACATGAAAGGAAGAAAACTCAAAAGGCTGGCCTGAGCATGAAAGTTATGTAACTGTTCCCGTTTCACTCCTTGATGTCTTTCCTCTTTCAAGACATCGTCAGATCCCAAGAGTCTCGGGCTACTGATTTTTCAGGCTTTGGCCATGGCCTTCGTTGATTTAAGCTTTTGTGCAGCCACAAATTAATTTCCTTTCCCTTCAAATCTTCCTTCAGATTGACAGAGAGGATGCAGGAAAAGGAAGTTTATGGCAAAATGGTTGTTCCTTTTCAGCCATCTCTTTTCTTCTCATGTCTTCACTGACTGTTTTGTTCTTCCTTACCTTGGAACAGCTTCACGTGCATCTTATGTTTCTCTCCAGGAGAAGAATCTTCCAGTTGGAGTTTTGCATTCTGATTCCTCCCCTAACAATTCTGATCCAGAGCGCAGGTAACAAACGTATTTTGCTGAGTTTGCATTAGTTTTAATTTTTTTACAACTCTCAAATCTATCAAGAGGTTTGTAGGTATTAAATTTTATACAGTAAAAGTAATGTTATGCCAGTTATCAACTATGTTTAGCTTAAAATGGGGTTCTTAAATTAGTAACCTAGAGGGACTCAAACATTTTTTAAAGTTTTGACTCAAGAATGATGGTCAAACCCAAACTTTTGAATCTTAAGTTTATGAATCTTGCTTCCTTTTCCTAGCAGTAGCAAAAGGATGCTAAAAACTATCAACATTGTCTTATTTTAGTTATTACTCCTGTGAGTCCCTCCTTGTGAAGTGGGGACATGGGAGGCAGATGGGTTTGCTGATCACATACCTGGCTCCCTGCCACGTGGTGGCGGCCCTGCCCGAGCTGCTCAACGTGATTGCCGAGGTGGCGGTTGATACCCCCAGGCTTATGGTCATGGGGGATTTCAACCTGCCATCGGTCAGTGAAGCATCTGAGTTCATGGCTTCCATGATCCGCAGTACCTGGATGAAGCTGTCTATCTAGATCTGCTCCAGTCCGGCTTCAGGCCTGAGCACAGCACGGAAACGGCATTGGTCGCATTGGTTGATGATCTCTGGAGGGCTCAGGATAGGGGTTGTTCCTCTATCCTAGTCCTGTTAGATCTCTCAGCGGCTTTTGATACCATCGACCATGGTATCATGCTGCG
>JANHZT010008617.1:2969-13127 GCA_032468215.1 Stegonotus admiraltiensis | reverse complement strand
GACATGGTCCTTTGGAAGGTCCTCTTCAGTCGAGACAAGCAAGGGGAGGACCGCCTAGCTTCCTCTTCCTCCTCCTCCTCCTCTTCCTCCTCCTCCCACCCGTCTCAGGTTGGAACTCTGCATGTTTCCCCCCTCTTCAAGCATGCAGCGGCCCCCCCTTCAAAGGTGGTTGGTGGGGGTGGGGGGTTCAGCTGCCGGTGGAGAAGAGCTTGTGCTTGCCTGTGGAGGTCTTGGCGGGCAGTGGGGGGGGCATGTTGCGGTGCGGAGAGCAGGGCAGGGTTAGGGCCTTGGCTTTGCTGCAGTCCCCCACCCCCAGAAGCTTCAGGGGATAGTGAAAGTGGGTGGCAAAGTGGGCCAGATGGTGAGTGGGGTTGGGGGTCGACTCTAGGCCTTCTCCCCCAGCTTAGAGGACTGGCAGGTTGGGCAACAGCATTCCCCTGTCGGCTCCCGTGTGGGCAGGGGACGATGCTCAGTTGGTCTGCAGCTGAATTAGAGCACCCTGGGGGGCAGCGGGGGGGTTTAGGAGGTACAGATAGTCAGCTCAGGAATCCTCCCCTTTTTGCCTTGTTTGAGGGGCCAAGGGTCAGGCCAGCAAGGCTGCCCAGCTTCCCACCCTCTGTCTCTTTCTAGGAGGGGTTGGACCGTTGCCATGGATGCGCCCTGCTGGGGCTGCTGGGCCTGAAGAAGAGGCCGCCCAAGGCCCGCTACGTGCACCTGGCCCAGGAGCTGCTGGTGGACCCAGAGTGGCCGCCCAAGGGCCGCACCACCACGGAGGCCCCCGGCCCCTCCTGCCAGAACGGCTCCTGCCAAGTGATCACCATGACGTAGCAGAGAGCCCCCTGGTGCACGGCCTGGCCTCTCTGCTGCTGACCGGATGGACGGATGGGCTCCCCTCCCCTCCCTTCCTGCTGATGCCAGTCTTCCTCCCACCAGCCTCCTGGGCTGAGCCCCTGGAAGGACTTTCCCTCTCCCAAGGGAAGGCTTAGCAACCCGAAGGGATGGTGCCTGCCTGGCACTCCTGGCCACTCTCGGTGTCCCGCAAAGGACCCTCTGCATTTCCCAACGGCCAGAAGTGCTTCTCCATCTGGAACTATGCATGGAAAAAGGCACTCGGCCCCACCTGAAACATGGGGGACACTCTGGCTGTTCTCTGGGAGAGGGGAGGGGAGGGTTGCTCCCTCTGTCCTCCCCTGACCCTGGGAGGGCTAGATCTGCCCCTCCCTGCCTGGCTATATGGGGCTCTCTCTGCTGCTCGCTCTCGACCTGGCCTCCAGGAAAGCTGCTGGACCTGTTTGGGGGCTTCTCAGGCTGCTAGTTGCCAGATGGTGAGCCTCCCTTCCCTCCCAAAAAAAACCTCTCACCACACCAGGAGATACAGCCCCCTCCCCATCTGGACTTGAAGGTGCTTTGCAAAGCCCAGGAGCCGGTCCCAGGAAGCGGGAGGAGCCGGCAGCTTCCCATCCTCATCTTCCTTCCACAAGAGCTCTACACCGGCGCAGGTAGGCTGCCTTCTGCCCTCTGGAACAGCTCTGGGCTGCTCCCCAGGCCCCTCCCTCCGGGAGCCCCTGGCCGGCTGGAGCACGTTGCCTTAACAGGTGGGAGCGCTCGGCAGAACCCTGGCTCAGAACAGCCATGGCAGCTCCGTCAGTGGAGCCAAAGCTTTTCACTGTGACCGCATCTCTCGGGGCATCACCAGCCGCCACTCAAGATCGTCTGCCGAGAAGAAGGCCGGAGCAGGCAGGCAGAAGGGGCAGCAGCCCCAGCTGCACAGTCTTTTGAAGGCTACCCAGAGGCCCGAGCTTTAGGCTGGGCAAAACATGACCTCTCAAGCTGCAGGCCTGTTGAAACCGTGGCTATGCCAAGATCGCAACTCCTCCACAACGGTGCTAATAGTTGGACGGTAGCAACAACCAGGAAAGGCTGCCAGAGAAGCCCGCTGCAGTCAGGCCTTCAGCCCCGTACCACATGCAAAGGAAGGCAGCCCACGGGGCCTTTCCCCCTTCTGCATTTGAAATTCACAAGGATCTGACTGTGGCGGTGGTGATGAAAGAACCGGCGAGGCTCATTTGACCCTGGAACTGCTGCTTGCAAGCACCTCCCGCTGCTGGGAAGCGGTGGCTGCCAGAGGACGGGGGACCCTTTTCTGGTAAGGGGCCACCGTGGCTGCCAGCTGCACCTACCAGCTCTCCCCCCCACTGGGCAAAGAAAGGGGGGCTGGCCAGCAGGCTTTGAGGGACTGGTAGGGACCGACCGCCCAGCCTCTGCACGGGGTCATCGGACTAAAAGCAATACTGTTAAACCCGCCCTTTGGGAAGCAGTTGTGGAGACCCCCTCAGAGCAAGCTGGTCTCCCCTCTGGAAGGGATGTGATGCATCTTCAATCTGCTCCAAGGAGGCTTAAAATTCCGAAGTTGGGTGTTTCTAAATAATTATTTTCTTATACTTCCTTGAAGGCATGTGAATTTGAGTGAAGAAAGATCACTTTGCTAACTTGGATTCAGAGTGGTTCGTAAATTATTTGAGACAGATTTACCCCTAAAGCTGTTAAGATTGTATATATGGCCAATTAAATATTATTTTATTATTTATGCATAGCTCTAAAAGACTTGCTCAAGAAAAGAGCAACTCTTAAATTATACTTTTTAAAATATCCAGATTTTAAAATAATATATATACACAGACACACACACCTCCATCCCTCAGGGTTATTTTTTTATTAATGCTTTATTTCTTCCCAAATAACGGCCATTATAAGACTGCTGGGTGTCATGGCACACGTGGGCAGGACACACACACCCTTTCCCTGGAAGCTGCTTGTACCCCCAGTGCTTCTCTCAGCTGACACACAACAGCCCCCAACTGGGCAGCCCTCCCTCCTCCGACTCCAGAGAATGGGGAGGGGGCAGGAATCCTCTCCAATATTGAGGTCTTTGTGTTCTGCTGGTGGAAAGATGGCCGCCTCAAAGGGGTAAAGACTGCCACCCAATTCCCTCTGGCAGTGTTTTCATTTGGCCATTTTGAGAACTTTCCCTCTTCTTCATTTTTATTTATTTTTCCAGCAGAGAAACGGTTTTCCTTCGCTGGGTGATTTTATCTACTGTAATATATTATGGCTGCATATCAGTAGTTACGAGGTGAAGAATTCTTAATGCTGCAAATGATCTTATTCTCAAAAGCTTTCCTTGATTGTCACAGACTTAAAAGGGCTTCTTTAGCTTGTAAAGATTAAATTCTAAAATCAAATGTTTGTATATATGATGGAAAAGTTGATTTAAAGGTTCAGATATTATCATTTTAGGGCATAGAAATGTCCAATTTTTTAAAACTGTATAAATATGCAAACATTTGGATAAATTATGTATTCTCTGCCACCAGCACCTCAGGTCAGGATTGGCAAGATCCCATCATCTTAAAACGTTTGAAAAATACTTTTGTTTTAACAAGTGGCTCCACATAAAAAAATTATTTTGCTGTTTTTTATAATGGTACCCAGTTGTAATAAAGACATTTTATGTAATTGTAGTAAATGGCCTTGTAAAATCCCATTACTATTGGAGTAAATCTGATGTGCCCTTTCCACGTACCTGGGCTGCTGTGGCTGCGGTCCCTCTCTGGCTGCTGCTTTCGGTGGGTCAGGCATCCCACAGAAGGGCCAGCCCTTGTGGAGGAAGCAGAGCCCTCAGCCCTGAAAAGCAACGGAGAATAACGTATGACAGGGAAATTCTGTGTTAGGGGACCTGATCATGACACGAAGGCCCCATGACAGAGTGGAGTCACCTCACAGGGTGAAAAATTCAGCCAGGCGAGGAGGAGACCATTAGCAAAGATCCAGATAAAAAATGGTGTGGGTGGGGTTTCCAGGCACAAGGCTCTGCTCTGGGAAACAGCCAGGAAAACCCTGCCAACCCCCACAAGCTCTCTTCTCTCCACTCCATATACCTGCACAGGCCCAGGGTGGAGGAGCCTCCATAGTGGAGGACCTGGCAGGGGATCCCATCGCCTGCCCCACTGATGCCCTGGGGAACCTTCAGCCCACGTTCCCATCCCTGGGAGCTCATTTCCAAGGCTTTGGAGAAATCACAGCAAGGGTCCATTCTGCCCTGAAGGAGCACTCTGCTTCTTGAGTGGAAGTTGGCCCACGCCTAGCGTGGATTGGACGGGGCAGTCGGGAGCCCGCTTGTTCAGAGCCAAGAAGGGAAATATCCCTTGCACCCAAGCGTCTTGGAAGCTGGCACCGTGCAAGGACCACGCACATCATGGGGCTGGGAAAGCGGAGGGAAGGAGGAGCAGAAGCTGGGTCCCCTTCCCAGAGATGCCAGCCACCGTTGCCGGCAAAAGTCGGGACATCTGCCGCTGTGACCTGAGCCCAACCGGAATCGAGCAGGAGCCGTTTTGGAGCAAGGGCAGGAGGTCGGCTGCGCTGGAGCCTCAGCAGGGAAGCCGTCTGGGCGACTCTAGTCCAGTCACCCGCTCTCAGCCGTTCACAGGGTTGTTGTTGTGCGGGAAAATAGGAGAAAGAAGGAGGGTCAGGTATGCTCGCCTAGGACGCGTCTCATCCCAGCCTCTGCCTCCCCCCGGACGCAAACACGCGCCTTCCTCGCCCATGTGCTTGAAGAAGCCCCTCCGCCTGCCAGGAGTGCCCCGAGAGGCTTTCCCCGCTGCTTTGCTCAGGGCGCACTCTGCCCTCCGCGGGGATCCCCTTCCGCCTCCCCGCCACCCTCCCCGGGCCAGCCGGGTAAAAGGAGGGCTAGGATGGGCGCCGCTTCCAGGCGCAAGCCGCCCTCGGCCCGGAGCGCCGCTTCCTGCAGAGAAGCGGCCTTTCTCCCGTTTCCATCTGGAGGAAACCCACCGTCAACTCGCTTTGCCTTCCGTTTCCTTGGAGGCCAGGACCGACCGTTTGGCCAAATGGGACCCGAGGAATGTTGGGCGGCTTCCTCCTTCCGCTATAAGAGGCCATCATCACCCGGTCGCGTTTTCTGAGGCTCCAGGCTTCATCCCGTAGTACCGCCTTATACTGTGTTGGTGAGACCGCACTTGGAATCCTGCATCTAGTTTGGTCACCGTGTCATAAGAAAGATGTTGAGCTTGGTATATTATCTCCTGCTTGTGCTGGGGGTTGGACTAGAAGACCCCCAGGGTCCCTTTCAACTCTTATTCTGTTCCGTTAAGTTCTGACATGAATCCTTGAGCCCCACGTTTCCTCATTTCAGGGTCCAGAGGGTCAGAAAGGCTGAAGAAACGTTTGTTAGCCAGCCAGTTTCGTGGGCTTTGTCCGTTTTGGCATCTTTCCAGCCCCTCCACCGCAGGGGTTGCCCATCAGCTTCAAATGTCCCTCTACTCTACAGGCATCAGAGCCAAGCTGGCAGGCTCTGCTCCCTCATCTGGAAGGCTGTGCCTGCTCTGGCAACTTTCCATAGGCTACTGTCTTCCTCTCCCTCCCCCCCTCATACAGAAAGGTGGGGGGATACATAGAGTCCAGAAACTTGATTTATTGGATTATTTAGGATAAAAAACTGGGAGAAGAACTAGGCTAGTCTGCTTAACTATGCGGGATCCAGCCAAATCTGGTCTGTCATTTTATAAATTGTAAGGAAACTCGTAATAAACCGCCTGAGAAAGCCAAGGGAAATCATCAAAACCATACAAAAGTGAAAGTTAGAATATTTCAGACATGTGATGCCACACCTGAAAAATACGGCATCCTTCACTTAATCCTCCAGGGAAAGATGGAAGGCAAACGATGTCTAGGCAGAAGAAGGATATCATGGCTTCGAAATCTAAGGGACCGGTTTGGGCAAAACTCAGCAGCAGCACTTTTTTGAGCGGCTGTTGATAAAAATGGGATTGCCAATATGATCGCCAACGTCCGATGACAAATATGGCACAACAAGAAGGAAACTCGTGGTGACGAAGATGGTAAGTGAATGTACATTAATACTGAGTTCTTTCCATTTGGCTGAGAAGCCAAGCAATCTGCAGCAAATGTTGGAGAGATTATATGAAGCAACAAGAAGAATGGATAGGAATTCAAAGTTATATAGGATAGACTTCAAAGTTATGTTTAACAGGAAAGGTGAACAACTGCAAGTCTATAGCTGGATGGCAGGGCTCAGCTGTTTGGGTCGGATTACATGTAACAGGGCTATCTGGCTTGGGCCTGAGTGTCATTTCCTTATTCCCTGCCTCCCAATTTCTGAGGTTACTATTTTGGGGCAGGCAGGCATGCATGGCTATGTTCATTTCCACTTGGAGATGCCCAGTGGGATGGGGGTGCCTTACTCTGGCTGGTCCAATACAGACAGTCCCAGCTGCCCCCTTTCCTGCTGTCCCCAGCTGGCAACCTGCTGAAAGGGCAGTCAAGCCAGAGGCAAAAACCTGGCCCAGCCCATGCCAAGGCAGCAGGGCCCTTCGGCAGCCGCTTTGAAGAAGAGTCCAGCTTGGTGATGTGGACAGGCACTTTCCCAGTGGTGTCAACGGCAGAGAGGCCTTGCAATCTGGATGGAGGAAGTGGTGACGTGGAGCTTCCAGAAGGATCCCTGCCTGGAAAGGCTCCATGTGGCTAACAGAGGGGGAGGAGGGAGATGCTTCAGGCCGCAGCAGCGGCAGCCGCCCAGGGAGGAATCCAGTCAAAGAGGACTGAACAGCAGCAACCCAACCGCAGCAGTTTCCCTGCCAGGGAACACATGGCCCAGGATGCTGCTTCTCCCACTGAGGCGGGGGAGGGTGCTGAGCACCATCTGTCCCTGTCAAGGGGGAGCCTGCAGGACCCCCAAAGGGGTGGGTAGCTGCTCCTATTCCTCTTCCCTGGCAGGAAGGCCCCCTTTGAGCCTGGGGCTTTGCCACTCAGACAGAGCGAAAGTCTCACGAGAGGCTCCTTGGGGCATCTCAGGGAGGTCAGGTTGTGAGAGCCACTGGGTGGTGTGGCAGAGGATCCAGCCCTCCAGTTGAGAGGCAGAGGGTTCCTTCTCATCCACAGGGCATCCCGCCCGCTGCCAGCCTACATGAAACGGGGAGGGGGGGCGTTGCCTTCAAGGACAGACAGAACCCTACTCCGTGGCCCTGTTTGGCTCCTGCTCCTACTGCTGGCCCTGTCGGTGGAAAGGCTGTCGCAAACTCTGCTCCAGCAGGACTGGGGCATCAGGCGCTGGCCAGACTGGCACAGTCGGATGCAGATCAACCAGTTGCTCAGCACAGCCTTCAAATATCATGGTTGGTTTTGCTGAGGAGGCTGTCACGCCAGCCCAGCTGATTTGGGCAATTTAGGGTAACCAGGAAAAGATTGCTTCTAGACTGTGTCCAAAATGTCATTTGGGGCCCGTGGAAATCTGCTTTCCTTGAAGGAAGGAGGGGAGGGGCTCTTTTTCCTTTGCCCCCCCCCGACAAAAGAGGATCGCTTGGGGCCCCCTGCTCCGCCTGGGAGTCACACAAAATCCCTTTCCTTCTCTTTTTAATCCTCTGCCTCTTTCTGTGGATTTGTTCTCATTTAAAGGAATTTTGAACTCTGCGAGGTCTTTGGGACATCCTGTTGTTGCTGTTTGCTTTATGTCATGTTAATGCTGCTTTCATCTCTGGTTTTATGGTGTTGATTTTGACTGGCTGTATGTGGATTTGGCTGAAGACGGGGGCTGATTACCGCAGGCCCCTGTGAGAGCTGTTGGCTGCCAGTGAGGAGAATCAGGCTTGGAAGTCATTATCGGGAACTGTGGAGGGCTGCCAGATTTTGAGCAAGTCCTGGGACAGTAATATCCTCCCCCAACTCTCCCGCTGCAGACTCTGACATGGGAACTGCTGAGCCCAGGAGTTTGGTCAGGAAGCTGCCTGTGGACTCATTTTCGGAGGCCTGGAGGAGCCAGCCGGATGAAACGCTGACACTGCAAGCAATCGGCAGCCTCCCTTCAGGAAGGAGGCCGGAGAAGCAGGGAAGGGCCTGATGGCGCCCACGAAGATGTCTCCTGCTGTCCCTTTGCGGTCTCCCCTTTCAAGTGCCACCTTTTCCGCTACAGGACTTCCCCCCCCCAGCATCCACCCCATGTGAGGCCTGGGGCACTCCAAAGGATGCTGCCTTCCATGGGGGAGAGAGAAGCTCCATTTAGGGGACACTTTGAGGCTCCCCTCCTCTTCCTAGGGTGTGGTTTCTGCAGAGCAGAGCACCCAGATGAGAGGGGCGGCTGGGGCTTCAGCTTGGTGGAACCAGAGCATGGAGTCCAGGGAAAGTCTCCCAGAGGGGTGGGGGGGCACAGGGTGGAGAAGACGGGCAGAATGGAAATGGTTTTATTAGGGAGGGGCTCTGGCAGGCCACTCAGCAGAGCCCCCAGCAAAAGCATGCACAGGAGGGAGATCCAAAGGAAGTCCTTTTCCCATAGGACACAGTAGGGGATTCAGCAGGATCCTGGCTGGGTCCACAGCACATGCTCACTTGTGAAGGGATAGATCCAGAAACAGGTTACCATATTAAGCAATAAAATCAAACCAAGGTCAAAACTACTGAAGCCCCACCTGTTGAACACAGGCAGCTCCAGCACTTCACTGAGGTGCTCAGACAAGCAAAGTGGGCCACTAAGACTGAACTGGCCCAAAGGCTGGCTTGGGGATCACAGGGGGCCTGCAAAGCCTGAGCATCAGACTAGATGACCTCTAAAGACCTCATGACTTTAGGAAGAACTATGTTGGCAAGCAGGCGGGTTGCCTACATTCTCTCTGGTGCACAGAGGCGCAAGAGAGTCATTGCTGCAGCTTCCCTTCCTTACTTACTACGGGTCGTGTGAATCCAAGTCCCAGGTCGGCATTTTAAGAGACTCAGGACGGAGGGAGGAGGGACGGAGGGAGGGAGGCTGGCTCTCGGGCGGGTCTCTTTCCCCGCTCCTCCCGCTCCCTGCTCGGTTGCAGCAACCTTTGACGCTTCCCCTCGCTGGTGCTTTAAATACAGAGAGGAGGAAGACGGAGGGTCGCAGCGGAGCCAAAGCCCGGCAGCCCTCGGCACGGGGCCGTCGCCTTTCCTTGGTCTCGGGTAAGTGCCTCCCGGTGCCTCTGCAACGACGGCGGCCTGTTCCTAGGGCTGGCTGCGGGACGGAACGGTGGGGATTCTCCCTTTCGCCTTTCCTTTCCTTTCCTTTCCTTTCCTTTCTTTCCTTTCCTTTCCTTTCCTTTCCTTTCCTTTCCTTTCCTTTCCTTTCCTTTCCTTTCCCTTTGCTGCTGGCAGGGAACCGAACCGTTAGTCTGCAAGCCAGACGCCAAACGGAGAAAGCTGTTCAAACAAAGAGGACAAAAGTGATCGGAAGCCCCCCCTCCGAGTTGCTGGGAGCAGGGGTGGGCGTGGGAGGGAGAGAGATGCTAAATTCCTTCTGCAAACGAGACCCCCCCCCCAAGCGCTCCTGCAGTGCCGAAGAGGGCGGGACCCGGAGACAAGCCCGTCCCGCACCGCGAACTGCTTCCATATGGCCGAGGCAAGGCTGCGGCGTGGCCAGATTCCTTCCTCGGGGAACCGGCGGGGGGCTGATCTGGCCCAGCCGCCGCCGCAGGAAAAGTTCTGGCTTGGAGGACCCGCGCACGTCCGGAGCCTGCGGGTCGGGGAAGGAGGGGCAGCTCGAGATTCCTCCCAGAGGGATGCTCTCGAGAGCGCGGCCGGGGGCGGGTGGGCGACCTGGAAACGCCTCTCCCTCGGAGCTCTCCGGGAAAGGAAGGGCGTGCTGGAGATGCCCTGCCTAGCCGACAGCACAAGCAGCCGCCGGCGGCCTCGGCGGCCCGGGGAGCTGAGTGCCTCAGGTCCCTCCGCCCTTCGGCCGACGTCCACTTCCCACGGAGTAGTTCCCAGATGGGGGCTTTCTCCCCGCGACTCGATTCCACACTCACACACAAACACAGGCATAGCTGGGGATGGGATTGCGGGGTTGGTTGGGGTCCAACCCTCGGCGCAGGGAAAGGACTCTGCACGTTCAGCGCGCCGGCCGTGTTCGCACAGCACATTCCCTGATCACACACAGACTTCGCAAGTGGGTCCGCACAACAGGTAAACTTGGTTACTCTTCACTTGGATTAGGGGTCTGCTGTGTGAAACGTAGTTTGATCGATTCGGGTTCAAAACGTAATATACAATTTCTATAGTTGGCTTTATTCAAATAAGTACTAAGCGTGATTTAACTGCTAATTCTATGTATTTACA